>JAOXNO010000005.1:6684838-6698272 GCA_028565335.1 Limnodromus scolopaceus
AAAAGAGGGATAGTCACTCTAAATCAGTGGGAATGGCCACGTGCATTTCTTTATGCTAAGGAATAGAATTCCGTTTAATGACCCAACCTGCTGCGGTTTCAGCTCAGCAATCGTTCCTCAGTTGGAGGGAGGTGCGTTTTACAGCCCCAGCTCTCCCACCCGGGGATGCTACAGATACCCCCCCGTGCCGGCTTACGGCTTTGGGGAGCGCCTTCGCCCGGAGCACACCCTCATATACATTTACAGGGACTTGTGCTCAGGTAGCCGGGGTACGTGTGACTAAATCTTCACCCATTCACTCAAATTCCGGCTCTTTCCTGCGGTTTTGAAACGCAGGAGCGCTGGGACGGTTCTCCCTGTCGACCCTGCCCTGCGCGGCTGGCGGCGGCGGCTGCAGCCAGTCCGACGGGTACGTTTGAGACTGTTTAATGATTCCTTAAAGAATGGAAACATGCAAACCAAATGAGCTATGAGTAGCTTAAATCTCAATGGGGAAGTAAATGGCTAGCGCTTAAGAGATCCAACCAGCCCAGCATGCCCGCTGCTGACCACAATTCAAATGCAAGCAGATTCTGTTTCACTGAATTAAACAAGAGTCCTTGTTCAAATATTAGGAAAGCCAAGGAAAAAAACGTTCTCGGAGAAACAAATCCTGCTGTGCTGGATCAGCTCCATGGACTAACTAATCCCGGATTCTGTCCTGGGAGCCACCAGCACCAAACATCTCGGAGAAAGGTGCAAGATGCAGACTCCTCAGTTCAACTCCAAACCGTAGGGATGTTAATAGTTAAGAGAAACATTTCCAATAAATATATAAGAACTAGGTAGCCCTAAGTGGACACCACGAAAGATTAAACTTCACAAGCTTGAACAGACAATGCAATTTTAATGACTGGGGTTTCGTCTTGGTGTAATTTATTGGTCTCAATCGGATCCCAGCAGGGAAGAGGAGAGCCAGCTTCAAGGGACAGTTACAGGTTTACTAAAAAAAATACACGTCACCACACCGGGAATAGCGTGTTCTCACAAGGAAGGTGTAAGGCAAGGCCTGGCCGGTGGCTGCTGCTCAGGCAGGACTGGGGGGGCTCCAGCGGCCGGGGGGGAGCTGGGACAGGGCACTGCCAGCACTGGCCGGGGAAGGGGAGTCGCGGGGGGTGAGAGGAGCACACTCAGGTACTGCGGTTGGCCTCAGCCAGTGCTAATAATCATTTCCATTCATAAGCATAAAAGACTCGAGTATTCCCACCCCCCTCCATTGCCATTTAAAAAGTATCTGACCTAATTATTACTATCCCTGTTGTGTAAATTCAGCACTTTGTCAGTCTGAATAAATGTACATTAGCCTTAACATGAGTTAAACAAGTTTAAACAATGAAGGAAGCTTTGTAAAGCTCCCTTGCTTTTTAACTTATTTGACACCACACTAAAGAGCCCATTTAGACTAAAGAGTTCAGCACATTTTGGGACCCATTAAGTATCCAGGTTGAGACTAGATATTCCCTTTTTCTTTTTTTAATTTGTCCTACCTAGTTGCTAAAGTCAGCATAATTGAGCAATAAGCTGCTTTGCATTTCTTTAGCTTTGTAGGCAAGTTGAAGAAAGCTACACCCATCCCATCCGAGGCGGCCCTTTGGATGCTAATACGCAAACCCCACTTATCGCTGCGAAGTGGATATTAAGTGATTCCTCAGAATTCCTTTTAATTATAAAAGAGGAAACACATGACTTAAAATTGTGACATTCCCGGCTGTTAGGAAAACTTATACTGTCAAATTGTTTCTATTTTAGGCTAACAACATATTTCTTTCCAGAGTCAAGTCAGTCTTTGACAGCCCATGGAAAAGCATTCCTTGTCTTCTGTTTACAAATTACACTGCACCCTGGTATGGTCTATGGTCACCTTCCATCCCCCAGACGTAATAATTAAGTCTTAAGACATCCTCATACAGCGAGGAAATAACTTACAAGGGAGAGAAGGGAGAGAAAGATTGGACACCCATCCAAGATCACAGAAGGAAGAGGGAAAGACCTTCTTACCAGTAAGAGGGAGAGGAAAGAGACTGAACATCTTGGTGTTCTCCCCTGTGGATACAGCTCTGCTCTTTAAAAACTGCCACGCAGGGAGTGAGAGAGGTGAGCTCTACAGTGACAACCTACGGGCTGATCCCGACTCAAACTGCCACCAAATTCAGGACGTGGCCTGGAAGATGGAGAAAGCTCAGCTCAGCCGGGCGAGGAGCCTGTCTGGCTGCGTAACAAATGCAAATCAGCCCCGAAGAGCAAACAGGGCTGCAAAACCAGAGCATCCATCACCCTCACCGTTCCCTGTTCCCCACTCTCCTGATCATCATCAAGCAAAGCGCTGCCTCATTTCTGTAAGCAGCAGAAATGAAGGAGGCAAATGAGAAGGAACAAGGGAAAAACTGGGTGAAAACTGGTGTGGTCCGACAGATGAACGCTTCTACAAGGGAAAGAGGGTGTTTTTCACCAACTCACGCCCTTAACTTTTGAGAAAACCTCTTAGAGATGTCACAAATACTACCCAGAGGTCGGGTTCTGCTGGATGTGTTACAAAGAGCTGGTAGGGCAACATTTTAAAAAGAGAATTTCCTTTTACTCAATGTCATAGTGAAATCGGTTCTTCCCCCCAGAAGATCTGTAGTCAATTTGCAAATTGAATTCTGTCACTGACCTGTTAGAGATATTTTAATCCACATGAAGTTAAATGCTTGACAAAACCACAGCTATGAAATTGTTAGCAGTACCTCCACACTAACTGGGCAGTTGGATGGATATTTAGATTAAAATCCTGGCTTACAGGCCGAATTCCCATCAATTGCAGATGGATTAGGATTCCATCCCTCTTGCTCATTTTGAAAGTTGGTAAAGTTTAAAACACAGAAAAAAAACCCAACTCAATTATAATTTCTAGCTGTCAGGAAGGAATTATATCAGTTCCATCTTACAGAAGGAAATCTGCGCTGTCTAGCAGTAATCAGTTCCATATTTGTGAAGCCCTCCAACAAAACACTTTTTGTCTATGATTTGTATTCATCTTAGGACACACTGATTTCAGACCCTCTGTGGATTGTAATGTATAAACAGCCCTTTTATTTTTAAATGCAACGAAGAAACTATTTGGCAGGGTCACCACAGTTCTGAATCTTGAGCAAAATATACCAACTGCAACTGGCGTCTCGGCTGCAAAGCAAGCAAGACGGGACACTTAAAGACAATTGTGTTCGTTCAGTTTCGCTAAGAATAGGACATGAACAAGAAATATTTTAATCTAACTAGCATCGTATTTTAAAGGGAACTTTAAGCTTTCCTTGGTCAATTTGGCAGGCATGTGATGATCTCATGGCATGGAAGTTAGAGACTGAAGCAGAGAAATTCCGAGATTCCAATAAAATCTCCCAACCATCCTAGCAAACCACACGCATTTTCCCACTGTACGTCTCTCAAACTTTATTCCCATTAGAGAGAAGATAGTTCTACAATTACTTCTAAAAAACTAGTCAAGGGAAATAAAATTTAACATATCCTTACAGAATGAACTCCGTCCCTGGAAGCTTACTATTCACTAACGACCGGGTTTTATCAGCAGGATGTTGCTAAATTCCCGTCTTTCCAGAACAGATACTACATTCTCCTCCTCTTCAACTCTACCTTCCCCACGGCTGTTGGGGGTGCTGCTTCTTTTCTGAAGGATTTTAGATAAGTTTTCTAGAAATTCAGGGCTGCTACACCCTCCCTTGAATCAGCAACATTATAAATCACTGTTAAATTACAATTAAGATCCACGGAGACATAAAAGCCTTGAAGACATGCTAGAGGTCTTGAGGAAAAAGATGGCTGGGGAGAGAAGACCTACAACGACAGCGTGAGAAGGATGGAGATACTGGAGGTTCGGGTGTGAAGAGGAAAGTATCTTTTTACTGCAGTATGTGGGAGCCAGGAAAGAGCCATCCACCCCAAACCCACCTTTGTCAGCTCTGGGATGTCAGGCCTGCGAGGTTCGAGACGTGTGAAGTTCACTGTCCTCCATGGAGACAAAAAGCCACCTCTGGTCCTCGTTGCACATCAGCACATGGCACAGGCGAGCACAAGCTGGTTCATCAGCTGCAGCCGGGTGTAAGAGCTGCTCCACAGCGTCTGAGGCTACAGGAGCTGTTATGGATCATCAGGGACAAGGGGAAAAGGTAGTTTGCAGGAAGTAAGTTACAGCAGTTTATCCTGTGAAACAGCATGAAATATCACATCCGATTTGGTCTGAGTAGGGAATTAAGCTGCAGCACCGAACACCGATACCAGGCTGATCTCTGCTGAGCCTGAACGTGTGAACACCCTCAGGTTTTCAGTTTTAGAGGTACCAATATTGAAAGGCCTGAGTGCTCGGTGAGTGTGCAGAGAGATAGGCAGGTCACCGGAGGGTAAATGAGGATATATAGCTTTATAGTTACAGAACCACGGAATAGTTTGGGTGGCATGAGCAAGGACATCTTCAACCAGATCAGGTTGCTCAGAGCAACCCCATCCAGCCTGAGCTTGAAGGTTTTCAGGGATGGGGCATCCGCCACCTCTCTGGGCAGCCTGGGCCAGAGTTTCATCACCCTCATTGTAAAAAAGTTATTCCTTATATCTAGTCTAAATCTTCCCTCTTTAAACTAAAAGCGATTACCCCTTGTCCTGTCACAGCAGGCCCTACTGAAAAGCATGTCCCCATCTTTCCTGTAGGCCCCCTTTAAGTATTGAAAGGCCACAATAAGGTCTCCCCAGAGCCTTCTCTTCTCCAGGCTGAACAACTCCAACTCTCTCAGCCTGTCCTCACAGCAGAGGGGCTCCAGCCACTGATCATCTTTGTGGCCTCCTCTGGAGTCATTCCAACAGGTCCGTGTCTCTCCTGTGCCAAGGACCCCAGAGCTGGAGGCAGCACTGCAGGGGGTCTCCTCAGAGCAGAGGGGCAGCGTCACCTCCCTGACTCTGCTGGCCACACTGCTGGGGACGCAGCCCAGGATGCGGGTGGCCTTCTGGGCTATGAGCACACGCTGTCGGCTGATGTCCAGCTTTTCATCCGCCAACACTCCCACGTCCTTCTCCCTTTTCACTAGTGCGTATCTGGGTCAGGTTTCATGACCAGCGTTTGATTACTGCGCTATATGAAGGAAGTTGTTGAATTTCCCAGTGGGCAGGTTCCACATCACAAAAAAATCCCCCTATTATGCAACTGACACAAATTGGATCCTTTTTTAAGCTCTTCAGAAGAGAGGCCAAGGCTTGAACATCATGGAAACAAAACTAACTGTTCTGTGAACTCCCCAGAACAGAGACACATGGATGAAATGCTGTGGGAGACTTATGTGGCATCTCAAAAAATATAGGTTTCAGATTCTAAGACTTCTGCAGTCTTCAACTTTCACCAACATTCAAATTCACCTACATTAAAAGAAAATTAAATTGCCCTCCCCCACAAAAAGCAAACCACAACAAAGCAAACATCCTCCAGCAAACTATTTGCTTGAATCTATTAAAACTTGCCAAGTCAACGTTCCAGTCTCAACTGCCTAACCCAGCCTGCCAACAACAGAAGTGTCAGTTTTTTGCTCCTCTATTTTACATTAACAAAAGTCAATTGTGGCGATGAATTGCATCACATGCCAACAATATATCACATTCCTTCACAGCTGTTTTTTGTAAAGGGAAGGAAAAGACCTCATCAGTCACTGACAACACTTCTATAAACCATAAACATATTAAGAGCTCCATCCACAAAGTCAGGATGGTAAACTACCAAACACAATCCTAGCTAAGTGGCACAGCACAAACTATCAATTCCAGATAATAAACCCAAGTGTGTATGGAGAATCCATACATTAACCAAATCATAGCTGTAATGAATTTAACAGGTGAGCAGGTCAGATGGAAAAAAAATAAGTCACTACTCTGCCCCAGTGAGCAGGGAATCCTGTTACCAACTCCACAGGCTGGACTTCGCCTAACGTATTATCAAGAAAAGGGAAGCAAAACGGCTTGTTATGTTTCCTCGTATTCTTTAGCAAAGTACTAGCTAAACCAAAAGCATTAAGTGAATTCCCCTTAGGATTTATAACTGATTTAAATAAAAGAAAAACGTACTCCTATAAAATACTAATAGGGCTTTAACATGTCTTGTCAAAACAGAATTAGACTGCAAATAAAGGGCCTACTGTAGTATATCTTTTAATGCAGTAATTTAATTATCTGTAACTAACAAATAATAAAGGATAATAACGAAGAGGAAAAGAATACGGAATGGGGAGAACAAAGCTGATCACTAGACATGCATACAAAACGTGGCTGAGTGCTTCCTGGAAGTTCAAGTAAACCTCAAACTGTTTGATGTGATGTATATGTGCATTCACATCTTTGGAAAACAAAAATGCTTACCACCATATAAATTCCACAACAAGCCAATTTTTAATTATACCTATCAAAATAATAATAAAATCCTAACAGTTTCATTCAGTATATTTGAATCATGGAGACCACCTGCGCAAATACAAACACACCATCTGAATCTCCCATTAACTATTGCCAATTATAAATGGGGACACTTTTAAAAATAAATTATGAGGATAATTAACCATTTTCACACACAAAGGTAACAATGTAACATCATGCAGTAGTTTTAAAAGCCTCCTACTTACTGCATTTCTATTCTGTTTAGTTTGTGCCAAGATTATAAAAGCATATTTTAACTTTAAAAAAGGAAGAGGGGAAGGTGAAAAGCTTCCATCCCGCCCTCTGGTCTTTTCATATAGATATTATTGGATTCAAATATTCAGCCACTAAATCACTGCTATGGAACATTAACATTTAAAAAGGATTCTTCTGCTTGGAAAAAAGCTAAGAACAAAAGGTCCAAAAGAAAGCCAATAAAAAGTCATTCTATTCTAGCACTGACAGAATAAGCACTCGTGTATCTGTGCAACTGAACATGAAGTGTTATGGTCATATGACAACAGCAAGTTTTATTTAAATCAATCAAATTTAAATCCCTATATCAATAGGGATAAAAAGCATAAATACAAAAGCAAAACTGAGTGACATACTATGTTTAGCCTCTTTCTAACAGTCAGATAGCTGTTTCCTGTTAAGAATGTTATGTCAGAAGATAAAGCAACGTACACTGCAGATGCTGTGACAACAGCACATCTGAGTTGCCTGCAGGGTGAAAAGAGGAAGGTTCTCAGAAGCCAACTCCAGCACCTGGAAGGGTTCCATCCATCAGCCGCCAATGGGTTTAACTCAGATGACACTGGTGCCCAGTTGTTTCTCCCTAAAAAGCCAGTTAAGATCTGCCTGCTCCTATCCAGTCACCACACGTGGTTTTCTCTGACCCCGAGCAAAGGCTCGTATTTTCATGTAAGCTGCTGAATTCAAAATGGCAAAGTGCTCCTCAGAGATGTACATAGAACCTCACCCTTTCAGCAGAAAAGGAAACTAGTACTTTTGTTCCACTGGATTCTGATCCTCTGACAAAATAAAAAAGCTCAGACCTGATATTTCTAACTTTAAAACACCACCCCCAAAGAAGACCCACCAAACCTTTTTGGGAAAATAAAACAGCCTTACTATTATAGGCTCATCTATAGGTAATGATTAACAAGTGAATACCCTGTTATTAAAAAACAGTCTACAACAATATGTACAATAAGAATGTTGTACAAGCATTTTCAAGATTATGCTTTCCTATATCCCATCAAAAGGTAAATTACTCAAAAACACCTACAGAACCTAGTTCTACTGAGGGTGGAGCTAGCTAGTAGAAAAGAAAAGCATTATTGCTCTTTTTACTGTCAGGAAGTTTAAAAAAGTTTCAATTTCTGTACTAATACACTGAAAACTATAATTACAGTTGCGGCAAATATCAGTAGAAGATGACAGTTGGCAGATCCTTCTACCTTCACTCCGTCTACTGAGGACACTGGCCAGTGTGACTAAGAATGACAGCATCCAACTGGGAGAAGAAAAGAAAGATTTTTTGGCAAATAATCCATCGTTTTACAATGTGGTCTGCTGATACAACACGGATTCTGGTGATCTATTTCTTATTTAACCCAAGTTGCATGTCACAAGTTTATAAACAACTTACAAACTGAATAATTCCAGATAACATCAGATTACAACAAAAGTTCTGTATCAGAGTCGTAAAGAAAAAGCCTTAGGGAAGGAAAGCAGTAATGAATTTTACAATCAGGCTCATCATTGTTTCAGAAATAGTACGCTGTGTGAGTAATCCAATTGGAACACTCTTCCTTTGAACGTTTTGCTGAGCTGTGTGATGTAAAAATAGATTTGTATGCCTCAGATTTCTCCTCGCTGTCTGCAATGGATCTCTTCGTAGTAGTAGAAGCCGCCTTATTGACTTTTCCTGGTACAGATGAGTTTCCATTATCTGATAGAGAAAAAGTAACAGAATGAAGCATGCATAACAGCTTCAAATTGATAAAAGTATTTAAATACTTTTTTCTGTCTTTATTTAAAAAACAATGTGCACAGAGATAAAATATATAAAATTTTTCAGGGCTATCACAAATATAACCCATAATTGTACTCAACAACAAACATGTTCCTAACAGCAAACACATTCCTAGCGTTTAGAATTTATGCTCAAAATGCATTTAGAAACCTTAGAGAAAAAGGAATTCTTTCCTACTTGTGTAAACTCCTTGAGCTGTAATTCAGTATTGACAACATTTGGTCCTCTAAGTGAAAAATGGCTCTGAATTCGAGTCTTAAGAAAGAAAACATGAAAGTATTCCACCACCCTGAAGTATTGTTTAGAAATTAGCTATCAGATGACAAAAGCTAAACTTGTGACACACTGTCCCCAGGGAATTTATCTCCTCCCTTTATTCTTTGCAAAGTCATTTATGGCCAATAACAATGGTCTGCATCATTTTATATTTGGGATAGGAAAATGCCCGTCCCTCTGTTTCTGATACCATCTCTCTCAGTGTATTATACCTACTGCTACAACCCACCCCTCTTTCGTAACGACTATTTAATCTTGTCCAAAGTTGAAGGACAGTATTTTAAAAAACATGTGGCAAGTCTCTTCTGCAAAGCAATGAATCCATAGAAGTCTACCGAAACTCAACATATTTAGTTTAACTTAGGCACAATGGCATGTAAATAGTTAGTAGGGAGCCTGTCTGAAAATGCACTGAACTGATTTCTGCATGTAGTCAGAGAAATTATATGTGCGACCCTAAATCATCATAGATCAGACTCTTTTTATATTTGGAGAATGCTGCTCCACCAATAGTTGTCTGGAAAGAATTACCAAACACTGGATTTGGAAGAATGAATATGTACGCCGCAAGTCCAGAAACCTTAGGGTGCCATGTTCACAAATTAATTCTTATGCTACTGGCATTCCTCAGTCCATGGATTTTCCTTTATTTTCCCTCTCTCCTCTTAATCTCTTGCTGCTCAATATAACTGCTGCCAGAAACATAAACCAATGACCTGACATTTCAAAAGGCACATTTTTTCTTTTACACTCTTGAAGAAGAAAAATACATCAAATATTATTAGAATTACTAAGTTTCTTGAACATCCAAGAATAATTATAATCGTCTGGAATGAAATATTTTAACAAGTCTATCCTTTATAAAAACAGACAGTAGGGGGCAGATGAAGCACTTCTGATGGAAATTCTCCCTGACTCTCACATTGTTTACCTACAGCTCTTCATTTAACTATTCTCAGATCCTTCAAACAAATTATATTGACTTTTTCTGTGGCTGTAATGTAGACGATTGAATACTTCACACAGGAAGCTCAGAATGACTTTAAAAATGTACCCATTCTTATAATAGTTCTGTATGAAAACATTGGTATGAACTGGAGACATTAAATAATATAATATATATTATGTAAAGAGAGGGTACCATCTTTTGGACTAAAGGACTGTCAGGTTTACTCATAGCTGCATGACATTGATATGTCCTAAATTTACATCCCACTGCTCCCAGTGACACACAGCAAATTAGCAGCTAAAATCAAGGACTAAAAGTCAAGCCAGCAGCAAACAAACTGCTGTAACAGATTTTTTGACCAATTGTACTTCAGGAAAACAACTACTAATTCTCCTCACGCTGTCTCCTAGCCAATAAAACAGATACACCAAACCCTTGACTGTATCACTGTGAATAAGAATCTCTAATCTCATTCACTCAAGTTGGTTCCCACCAACTCAAAGCACAGCAATACTGGAATGCCATAAACAAGCAGATCTGTGTTGTTCCACAGAGAAAAAAAAATGCAACGTGGTGAAAAGTGTTTACTAATTTTAATAGTTATCTGCATCACTACAGCACTTGCCAGTCACCAGCATGAATACGGACTCTGTTGGTTTTGGTATTTTGTGGAAGTATAAGAAGTCAGTCCCTGCTCTGGAGTATTTACTCCAAGTACAGGAGGATGGACAGCTAATGGGACAAAGGCAAACTGGGCAAAAAAAGGAAAAATGGGTAAACAAAAGCCCTTGCACACTTTCTGCAGAGTCAGTTTTGTAGATTTTGCAGACTGTAAAACAAAGCTCTGTATTAAGAAAAAATTCAATTGACTATAGTTTCTACTGAATAAGGGGCTTTGTGCCTGTTCATGAGGCAGCTTCCTACTCCAGTTTGGGAGAGCAGCCTTTTAGGACACTTTTGAAAGAGGGTGTTCTTTGACACAGTGAGCCCCGACACTATGGCTTCCTTGAAGACAGGAGATGACCTTTTATTACTGAGAAAGATTAAAAAAGGAAGTGAGAGTGTAGCTTTTGAAAATTGTGGTACTAAGTAGCCAGAGAAGGATCTCTCCTATAATATTTTTCAAAACGGAACTATTTATTCACATTTCTCACATTAAGATTAAAGAATAAACACCAACCTGAACTTTTGGTGAAGATAATCTGCCTCTTTTCCCCAGAACTGGAATTGATAGAATCCTTTCCATCCTTTGCCTTTGATGGACCCGGAGAATCTATGAAAGAAAAAAATAATGAAAACGTGGATCTGGTTGATGACTCAGAAGGCTACACATAATTAGTAGCTGTGACATTACCTTCAGCGGTATCTGGCTGAGAAGCTGATTCTGCTGACTTAGATTTCTTTGATTTCTGAAACAACACAAGCAGAAGTCTGGTAAGGTACTGAAAGGATATACAATTCCCAAGTTGTATTAGTACATTTTTAGGTCTTACACAGTGGTACTCTTCCTTTCACAATATTGCCCTGCACTTTTGGTATTATTTTTATATGGAAAAAATAATAACCGTGGCAACCTTGAAGGCACCTTAAAGAAAATTGAGCAGGCTGAAACTAATCTGTCTGGATACAGTATTTTGGTTTGTAGACTTTGCGGGGGGTGTGTGTGTTATCATCATTAAGGTAATTTGGTACTCTGAACCCACATGGGAGGACAGTAAATTACACAACATTAAACAGGACACAGTTAACCGTAATCAATAAAGATGTTTTTCAATAAAAATTTCAGAATAATCCTGCATCTCATACCCACTTAATTTTATTTAGTTAATTAAAAATCTCTCCTGGATAACTTTCAATAACTGGGTTCTTTGTTGCAGGATTTTTTTTGCCAGAAAAGATGCAAATAGTTGATCTAAATTTTTTAAAAGCATCTGTGGACCAGATTTTCCAAGTTAATTAATTTTTGTCCAGATTAAAAAACACAAGAAAACAAACAATGGCAACAAGAATCCCATTACTGGCTTTGATTATATAAATGCCAAGCTGAAAAAGAAAGATGTATTAAATCAGCCATTGGTGTTACTATCACAGAAGATGACTGTATACATTCAGAATGGTGTATATATTTCAAGAAAGCTACACAAATTCAAAGAAAATAAATATATTTAAATGTTTTATAAAACTTGGGAGAACCTATGCTGTCAAGCATATGACTTAATGCTCGAGGGGAAAAAAAGCCATAGCACACGCTGTTCCAAAGCTCAGCCAGAAGGTGGTGGCAAAGGGTTACCAGTCTAAATGCTTCGCTCTCCTGGTGTCCTTCAGTGTACACAAAAAAACCTCTTTTCAGGGTGCTTCCACCTTTGTTATTCTGGGTGGATTTACAAAGAAAAGTTACCTCCCAGTACCTGGCATCTGAATTATGAGAAGTTTGTAAATATATGTATGCACATATATGATATGTAATGAATATATATCATATGTATTTAATCATGGGCACATAGTTGAATAATTTTTTATACTAGTGCTAGCTGTGTCTTCCTTATGCTTTGTGCTTCCTGCTCCAAATACAGTAGGTCCAGTTAGACCGCTCTCCCAGCTGGAAGAAGGAACTGAGGCAGAGGTCTCAACAGCAGTGCCAACAGACCCCAAAGGAGGAACCGACTTCTGATACCATGGACTGGGGCTCACAGATTTCAGATGAGAGCCAACTGTGCCAGTGACAGCAGAGCAGAGTAGTTCTAGCTGCAAAAACATCAGCTGGTGCAGCAAGGCAAGGCAGCATTGCAAAAAACCATCAGAACTTGAGGATGAAATATAAGAGTCCTACTGAGAGATGTGCAAATCAGTGCAAATACTGTACCTGCCTGTAATACAAGCCTCCACCAAACAAACAAAAAATATTTGCATATTCACCTAGCGCACACAGAGCCCAAAGTCCAAGGCATGATTTCCTTCTGTCTGCCACCATGAGTGACTGTGCTGACACCGTAACAGACAGAAGTGCTCAGCACACTGAGGTATTGCACACAAGTTGGGAACAGCACCAGCTTTAGACTATTCCAAAGTACTTGAACCACATCTATAGATGCTTTGTTAAGGCCACCTCCTTACTGAAAATTGAGTGCAAACGACCACTATTTTTGGGACTGATTGCCCATCTACAGAGATCTCACCAAATTATCTTTGAAATTCTTTCAAACATTTAATTACAAAAAGAAAGAAAAAAACTTCAAACATCTAAAGAGACAGCATAAGATTTCCACTATTGCTCTTGCACCAGAAGCTGCGGAATACTAAGTGCAGAGGCCATGAACAGGGGGGAAACAGAACAGTAGGATTTCTATGGATAACCATCCTTTTATTGCCCAGGCCCAATGGTGCTGTATTGGGGCAGATGGATAAAGAGACTATGAAGAAAAGGAATCATACATACCCTTGCTGGTAAGTAAACAAGTATTTGTTTCAAAAGAATCTAGGAAAACATTTGTATGCCATCTAATCCTACAGCCAGACAGAAATCAAGTGCAGTAACAGGGGTGAGATGATAGAATCATAGAATCATTTAGGTTGGAAAAGACCCTTGGGATCATCAAGTCCAACCATCTACACTACTCTACAAAGTTCTCCCCTACACCATATCCCCCAACACCACATCTAAACGACTCTTAAACACAGCCAGGGATGG
>JAOXNO010000005.1:6698372-6734502 GCA_028565335.1 Limnodromus scolopaceus
TGGCAGTTTTGGTAACCCCTCTCCTTGTTTCTCCAAGGATCGAGAACTCAATCATCTCATGATCACTGTGCCCTAGATGGCCTCCAACCTTTACTTCCCCCACAAGTTCTTCCCTGTTCGCAAGGAGCAGGTCCAGGATGGCACTTTCCCTTGTCGGCTCCCTTATCAGCTGCACAAGGAAGTTACCCTCCACACATTTCAGGAACCTCCTGGATTGTTCCCTGTCTGCTGTGTTGTACTCCCAGCAGGTATCGGGGAGGTTAATGTCCCCCACAAGAACAACGGCAAGTGACTGCGATATTTCTCCCAGTTGCTTATAGAAGGCTTCATCTACCTCACTGCTTTGGTTGGGAGGTCTGTAGCAGACTCCCATAGCAATATCACCTTTATTGGCCTTTATCCTAATCCAAACCCTCTCGACCCCGTTATCACTATACTTAACTTCTGAGCTCTCATAGCATTCTCTAACACACAGGGCCACTCCGCCACCTTTCCTTTCCTGTCTATCCCTCCTGAAGAGCTTGTAGCCATTGATTGTGGCACTCCAGTCATGTGAGGCATCCCACCACGTTTCTGTGATAGCTGATCAACCTCCATCTAAACTCTCAGTTGCTGAAAGCATCAGACAGTGAGGATTCACGCTCTCGAAATTCAACTAAATCTGTGCTCTGGACTGAGTCAACACTAACGTTTTTGCTTGCTTTCTCATCCTCCAGAATAGCAATGCCATTTCAGAAAAAAATACCAATGCTGAAAAAAGTCCCATGTGCAGAACTGTCATTTGATGGTACAGTACCACAGAACTACTACTACTTCACAGAGTAGTAGGACACAGTGAAGTATACAGTAGAGCTGCAACGACTTTATTTCCATGGCATTTTGCCTAGTCAGATTAAAATAAATAAACAAACACAAAGACCTCACCAGTATGGTGGGAACTCCCATTGGCAGTAATCACTCAGGACTGTAAGGACCGCAAAACATGACAAAATTTCCAAAGAGTGGTCTTACAGAATCAGGCCAGGAATCTCCATATCCCTATATTGTGTTTCTGACAGTGGCCAGTAGAGGATACTTAGATACCAAAAAACTAATAGCCTGTCAGCGGGAATGACCATATGAAATACAGGGAAGATTTTGCTCATTACTAGAATTAACTAATACAAACTCTTTGTTTCAAGAAAAACCTAAAGTATAGCTGGCACACTGTCCATTTTACACACAGCATTGAATTCTGTGATTTTCAGAGCGCTATGCACTGCCTGCTAGTCAAAAGAAAGTTTCAGTACATATTAAGTTCAATATGCTATTAGCAAAACATGCACACAATCTTATTACTTTTAAAAGTAGCACTGAAGTACAACACAGCTTACTGAGTAAATTTTCCAGTCTGCATAAAGATTAGCAGGCAAAACTATGTGATCTAAGAGCAGATCGCATTACAGACAATAATTCTTTCGATTTTGTTTTAAACAATGTATAAAAAGATTACCTTTTCTAATTTACTTTTAAGTCTTCTATCTTCCATTCTTTTCTTCAATACTTCCACATCTTCTTTATTACCATTAAGGATAATCACATCTTCCTCTTGAAAGGGAACACCACACTTCAAGAAAAAAAGAAAAACAGACTTAACCAGTATTTTTTTCTTCAATATCTTTATGCTGTTGAACCTCTGGTAGAATTAGTATTGCGTTTAAGCTCTTCAAGAAGCTCTCCAATCCTTCCCCTTGCCGCTGTGTCTTTTCCAATAGCTCTTTCTCTTTTAATTCAGTCGAATACATCTTCTCACCTAAAATGTCAAAGGAAAAATCTGGGTTGTTATTACCACTGTGCAAAACAACACTGACTGACAGCTTCCCTCTTTACAAAAACGAGAATAAATACTCATCTTACTAGTGAATTGTGAACTTTTGATAACTGCACTTAAAAGCAGCTTTCATATCAATCTGCACAGCAAATGATAAAAGAATTTCAGAAATACAAAAATATTTTGTTCTTCAAAGCCCTATTCCATGCAAAAGGGAATGGAAATTGCATATTTATTTAACTATCAGTCTTTTATAAACAACACTCAAAGATTTTTTTCTTTAAAGAAAAGGTCCCATTGTGTATTTTCTGTTCCTTGTTTTACTAGCATAAAATGTACAGGGACGAGATTAAACGAAGCAGTCCTAAGTAGAGTCTACTCAATTTTCTGAACCCCATAGCTAAAAACCAGAACACTGAGGTACTTCCTGGGGTTTGTTTTGTTTTGTTATTTTTTTAGTTATAAATGTATTTGATTAAAACCTAAACATTATGCTACTCTGCTCTAGAATTTGTCTTTCAATTTAGTAGTACAAGAAACAAGAACTGATAGGAACAGTTCCTTTACACTGACTGGGACCACCACCAAAGGTGTCATTCCTTTACGTGTAGAACAGACAGCACCAGGGAATTTTTCTCCACAACAAAACTTGCTTTCTTTGGGTTGTTTTTTTTATTTTTAAATTATTATTAAAATTACTATGGGGATTAAAAGGGGTTACAAAAGCAGCATTATTCATTAACTCAGCCCTGCCTTCTCGTTGTCCTTCATCTGATTTATTACATACTATGAAGTTTCAAAGCACATTTATAAATTAATCTGGATAATGCATGTGAGGTGCTTCATGTAATTTCACCTTTGTGTTCTGGCTGAAGACATACACGTTTCACTGCACACATTTTCAATCCTGTGGTGAAGCCAGCACATTGACCATAATGTTTTCTTTTATAAGATCTCAATTTCTATTTTTTTTTTGTTATTTTGTTAAATCCAGAAGCTTTCTGTTAACCTGCAAGATTAGTTTATAATCCTGTCTTTGTCATTACTCTTCTGTTTTCTAAACAAAGCTTTATAAAGGTTACTCATGCATTTGCAGTAGGAATTAAACAAGTGAAAGGACATATGGACAGTACTTTGACTACAGTCTGCTCAAGTGACAAACACAGTTTAAAAAAATAAATCTCATCACAAGTGGTCAGAAATGTTATGAAGAAACAGCAAGGGTTATAGAGATGCATATTAAGTCAGGCAAAATAATAAGTCACACACAAGAAATGGGTGAGTAGCCCAAATTTTTCCATTGCTACTCAATGAGCTAGTGTTAGAAATACAAGCGCGGGATGAACTCAGCCACTTGCGAGTGAGAAGTCTAGAAAATCAAGATGGACAATCAGTTTTTCTACTGAGGCAGGAGCAACTGGCAGCTGTTGTGATTCTAAAGCAGCCCTACATATTCATGGAGGGGGGCTTTTCCGAAAAAAAGTGGGGTGTTTTCTGTCTGCCGTTTCATGACGGCATGAAAGACCGTCACCCTCCTACAGGCTAGTGATTTAAAAAGTGATTTCTGCAATAATTTTTAAAAAACATATTCTTTTAAGCATATAAAAATAAGTGGAAATTTCCTCCAAGTACAAGTTTATGGCAAAGGACTCTAATTTCAGGAAACACTGCCTTTTGAAAAAGCAAGCAAATCCAGGTTCCCATCTGGAAAACACAGGTGGAACTGTTCTAAAATGAAAAGTGTTTACAAGAAACAGGGAAATAAAGACACTGTCCACTTTCTGCGATTTGTTGTTGCATCATATATATGCATCAACCATTTTTTAATTGTCGGTACTGTTGGATGCAAGGCTTTAATTTTGTTCTTTTTCAAAAACTCACTATTTTTCTCTCAACGTTTTGAAATGCTGGGATAAAAGCAGAAATAAAAATTTTGGTTTTGCAAATTCAGAAAGATTGTTCCTTCAGATTAAGGTTTTATGGGGCAGGTGTGGTTTTTTATGATATCCCAGGGTCTCCCTTGCTGTACCTTGTTTACATTGGGACTTTAAATACATATGAAGGTACTTGCTGTAGTTCCTTGACGTTTTTGCAGCACCTTGAATGGAAGACGTTCCTAAATGAGACTGAACTTGAAAACTATTCTGTAATGGACCAGAGCATTAGAACAGCAGCTTGGAGATCTGAATGCAAGATTCAATCTGTAACGTGATTTCCATCTAAAAGCCCTTTCAGGGTCCAATTATAAAATCATGTTCAAAATTGTTTATATCTAAATGGCTTACGATGCTTGCATCAAGGAGTTATTTACAGCGTGCACAGATATGATCAAAAAGTCTTCAAAGCCTGATACTTATAAATTTACATACCCTATATATCCCATGCGTATATACAAACATATACACACACAAAAATCAGCTTTACAAAAAAACCAAACCCAAAACCAACCCAAAGATTTAAAATTCTTAGAACAATAAAGGTATTATGAGCTGTAAAAGACATATTAGCTTAGGCATAAATATAATCTTTAAAACTTAAACTCATAAAAGAACGAGCAAATTATTTTTTTAAATAATGAAGACCTTTTAAATTTCAAGTAATTTTAATACGGTAGGATAGCTTTTTATCTCTCTTAGAAAATAAAATATAAGAACTTTTCTTTTGTAATAATGAAATCTTAGTTTAAGATGATTTCCTGAATTCTAAAGGTCACGGTTTCTTTTTAAGTTTCAGCTACAAGACAATGCTTGTACCTTATTTCTTGCTGTACACTACTTTTGACAGCTATTTTTTTTTGCACAGCATCTAAGATGTAGTTCCATTCATGACTACTGCAGCCTTAATATATACAAATAAACAACAGGCAAATATGTTTTCATAGCTGAATGTTTACATCAATGCTATAGTTTAATGTCTTATGCAAAATCTGAAAACTCTTTTCCAAATTACAAGCAGTAAGTTACCTCCTAAATATGACCATTGCTAGGAGATGCATCAAGGCATGAATACTTTTCCAAAACAATTCCCACCAGATTATGGAAGAGGTATGACCACAACCTGACTGTCCCTCTTTAAGTGGGATAGTATTTAGAAAGAGGATTGAACGCACATCCTATTCAACCAAGGACCTATCACTGTTCATTTACCAGCCATACAAGCTCATGTATTAAAGATTACTGTCTCTTGTAACAGTTAACTAAAAACATATTAATCCAGAGGTTTAGTCATTAGCAGATCAGTAGCGTAAAATCGGATTAAGACAACTTTTGACATCGCCACCCTACTTGGACATACACTGGGGCAAAGAGTAAATGGTAACTTGGGAAGAGTGGAAAGTTTCCTACATACCAATTCAGAGAATGTGAACTTTCACTCAGAAGCTGTAGCACCTACTACAAAAATACTGTCCAAGCAGAAGCTTGTATTTACAGAGCTTCTCTTAAAGTCAATGATAATTTTGTATCTGCTATACCTGCTGCTGTGCCTTAATTTACTTTGAGGTTTTCCATTTATTTCTGACCACTATGCTATTTTTACCTGAATGTGTGCAAAATACACCAGCCTTCCTACTTGTTTCTAGAACCACAAAGTTTGCTAATTCCAGTAAACCGAAACTGTTAATTTTTCACTTATTAAAAATCCCAAGAACCTTTATAAAAGTAGTAACACACTAAACATTCTGTTTCGGAAGGAGACATTTCATTTATTATCTTTTAAGCTTCCAGCTACTAGAAATGACCAGAGGCAATTCTTTGCTATACATTTTTTGCCGCAAATTGGAAAGTTTCAGCAGGCAAACAGTTAATGCAGAGGGAGGAGTAGGAAGAGGAGGAGGAGGGGGGGGAGGAGGAGGAGGAGAGGGTTCCTGTCCTTTCCACTTCTGATCATGCAGCATACTCTGTTAAAGCCTCAGAGGTAAAGCAATACTATTTATAATCATCAGCAAACACATCTGAAAGCCTGATTTCAGGCCATTAAAGGCTGTCTCAGAAAGAGTAGAAATAGATTTGGAGAAGCTCAAGTTTTCTCTCGTTATTGTGGAGCAGAGGACATTTGTGGAGCTAAACAGCATTACTGCAGAATAAATAAGCTAAGCATTGCGGGAAGCCAGATGAACTCTCAAAACATTCATGTTAATGTTTAACCCCTTTCACTTATGCCAGATTTCTCCACAAGCGACAGAATGAAGAATGCTGTCTGAATTCTGCTGAAGGACGATGAGACTCCCTATTTATTTTTATTATGCTGCCGTCTCCTGGCAATTTTGTACAAGGTAAGATTGAATAGATTGTAGGACTTCAGCTTTTTGTTTTTCCTTTATTGAAACACAACTGGTTTTAATCTTTGAAAAGTGTCAAATATTTCACTTCAGAAAGAGCATTTCACTTTAAAATCTGCAATAAAGGTAATAAGTTTTGGGGGGTTTGTTTTGTTTTTTAACTTTGTCATAGAGGTACAGCAGGATGGAGGTCGCTACTACTAGTGCTGTTTGTATCATAAAAATCAACACTTAAAAATACTTGTTATGCTCTGTTGTAAGCAACTTATAGGGCTGTAAAAAAATTAACAGTTTAAATAGCTTTCATAGTATTTGTTTTAAATTGTTAGGAGGTCAAATACACTACACAAGAAAAAAACAAACCAATGAGGAAACCAGAAAAAAATAGCAAAGACAAACAGGTCAACCTCCATAAATCTGTTTAAATCCCGATGCAATATTTTAAAGTAAGAATGCTTTCCAATGTCAAAGGCAGTATTAATTGAGTTTGATGAAGAATTTTTTTCTTTTACTTGATGCGTGTCACAACACAGAAGCAGACTCGGTGTACTTACCTTAAGCTTAAGCAAAAAGAAAAGCAAAGTAAAAAGCAATTAAAAGCACTGATTTTTACATTAGGTTTTTAGAGGACTGAACCAGTGTTCACTTGCTTATAAAATGTCTATGGTAATGCCTGCATAAACACCTTTCAGACAAAAAACAGATATAAACATTTAGAAATAAGGGGTTAATGCCTTTTAACTGTTTTATTAGAAGATGGAGTATTCATTTGCTTCACTGAATTATGAAGTCATACGAACTAAATTTTATCTAAACATTAGTATTAAGTAAATACAAAGAGTACGGACAGAACAGAGTATTTCGAGGTGCAATGATGCAGTCCAGAATCTTATGGTAGGAAGAAACAGTGACTTGTAAAATGATTTGTTACTAGGAAATGCATAGCAAAGCATACAGTTAATGGGGTCTTGATGAGCTGAGATGGTATTTCACAGGCTTATTTTCAGGCATAAACATAATTCCACTTTATTCTCTAGAGTTTACCTTTTTAATTGGGATGGTGGAGCTTAGAGTTACGACGATTGTCTGTTAAATAACATCCATAAAAGCAGCCACAAAGGTGCTTGAAAATCCCTACAAATAGGTTGCTTTCTGAACAATGTCAACCACTGCTCTTGGCACTTCTAAAAATTAAGACATTATCCACCAGATTTAGAAAACCTATCTGTAACACAGAAAAGGTTGAGTTTCAGAGAGACATTCTGGTAACAATAAATACCTATAATGGCACTCAGAATGAAACTGAAGGCAAGATAAGCATAGACCAGGTTATGCCTGGACAGAGGATCTTCTCACCAGCCTGACATCTTGCTCTTCAAGGGCAGGAGGGAATTCGGTAGCATAGTCCTTGACAGCATACAATAGCACAGGGGCTAGAGGATTCTTCTAAGCAGCAAATTTCATACGCGATGGGACTAACAGCTGCAATTCTAGCTCTAAATCTGTTAAAACACTAGCAGAAAGCCAATGCTTTCATTCTATAATATACCCCGAGGCTAAAAGATGTCAAATTCTGTTCTTGTAGGCAAGGCTTCATCATTTAGTCATTCTCCAGAAACATGTTAACACTGGAGAAGGAATTGTTTCTTTTCACCTGATAATGGGGCCTTTGTGTGCTTGTATGCTGGCACATAAAATACAGTTTCTAGATGCCACAAAATTCAATAGGAAAAATCCACAGTAAACCCTTAACAACCTGAAGCACCCCTGGAAGCTATTATTTGAAGGGTAATAAAAATTTAAGTGTATGAAACAAACAGATTATAGCTTAGTTCCCTAGGGAACTATCCTTTGCAACCTGTCCACAAAGATGCATTTAATAAAAAAACCTGACAAGTGTGCTTATTCTGTACATATGTTCTGTATTCCAAGTGGGTATAAAGTCCCAAGTACTTCTATAATTGTCTTCAGTGTAATTCTTATGTCCAGGGTGAACCTTCTGTGTCATCTACCATAGAGATCACATCACATTCACTAATTAGGAGAACCCTCAGTGCTTCTCCTGTAACTACTCACTCAGAATGAAACAGCTTTTTTGATGACAGGTCCGCAAAAATCAGTGCTTCCCTAACAGACACTCCCTCTGTCTAACTTCTGCTACTGGTACATCACGGCCCTCATGCAAATCTTCTCTCTGCTCTGGGCATCAGCTGGTAGCAGGCTACAGTCCTGGTGTATTTCATTTTGACTCTGAAAATCCTGGCATTCACCTTTCAGTGTTCCTTTTCTCCTCCTTTCCGCACAATATTGAAAGGTTGGCGAGGATTTGATTTCCTGAAGTTTTTCGTTCAAATGCATGAAAGACTCACATCAAGCTTGTTTACCCGGTAGATGTATCCCTTAGGAGATGTGAAGAAAAAAAATAATACTCTTTTGGGACCTGATTTCCTAATGTTTTTTCTTTGGCCTGTGCATTCAAGGCAGACCGAAGAGCACATTGACTGAACACCACAGCAAAATGGATGAACCCTCCACCTAACCTACAACCCCGCTGTCTGGAATACTAAGTGGAAAAGAGGCATTCTTCCAGCATGAAACCCAGTGCATACCAGTAAGGACAATAAGATAAATACACTCTTTCCCAACAGCCTAATAAGATTTTAAAATTGTGGTATTACCACATTTTAACTAAGAGAATGTGTCTCCATTCTCTTAGTTAAAATTCTGTATTTTTAATGCTTTTTAAATTCTATGTCTTGTTTCCACTTTGACTACATCGCACTCTTTATTTTCAAGCTTCTAAGGCAGATGTATGCGGAGTTTCCATTAAGAAAGTATTTTTCACTTCTAATGAAAACGTAGAGCCTTCTAACCACAATAATATTCCTATAAAGAAATTATCTTCATAAAAATATGCTTGTTCTCTGTTCCTGTGTAATAACAAATACATTGTGATGTTGACAGCTGTAAAGCATGAAATATTTACAGGTAAAACACAAATTTTGTTAAAAACAAATTCATTTAATAAAATAAGAGAAAATTAATTATCTTGAAAATAAAATAAAATAATATTAATTTAACTATTAAGCTTAATGGCAGCTGAAGGACTTTCTCCCCGACCTTGGAATTTTCTCTAGGAAGGTCTATACCAAATGCTTCATGTAATTGCTGTGGGATTCAGGACTGCTGCACTCTCCTTCTTCTGACTTTTCAATAAGGCATATGTAAGAAAAAAATCACAATGGAAAAACTCCTACGCCAATACTAATGTAAATTACACAGTTATCTCTGACTGCTAATACTGGCAGTAGTGTACTTATCTCTGGATACGCACACATGCTAAAAATAAGAAGCGAGTGTTGTCTGCATGTCCTGTTTTTCAAAGAACTAGTACAAAGATGTCAGAGAAAAAAAAAAAAAAGTCTCAGAAACACTTGCTGACTTTATAAGGATAAAAAATGGTGTATTTTGTGGATTACGTTTTAGTTTCCTCCTTTGTTTATTTAATAAATATTCTGCTGATTTAATTTACTGAATTCCGGCAGAACTTAAGGTTTCCCAGGCCTTAAGGAAACCTCAGCAACAGCCATCCCTTAGCACACAGTGCTCACTGCTCGCACGTCTTCCCTAAAGCTAGACCTTGGCCATCCTACTCACCTACTGGCAAACACACTGCCTCAAAGTAGAAGAAACTTCCATCTGATGGGGGAGGCCCCCCCTTGCTCAAGTAATGAAGTGCAGAAAGACATTTTGGGTTCTTCAGATAATTTTGTTTGTACTAGAAAAATCACTTCATGGCTCTGCAAGTACCATTTCCAGTGTCTGAGTACACTGCAGCACCAGCACACACATGGGCACACACGAGTAACCGGAAATAGAGTGATCTCAGTGTTTATAAACGCATCACTAACATGTCGCCTATTAAAAAAGTCAAAAAGTTTCTCTTCCTCTCTTTATCTCACTTTTCCTTTCAGATAACCTGAACGCTTAAACAAACTATGATGAGAAGACACTATCTGGAAATTAAAAGATGAACCCACTTGATGCAACAAAATCAGGATTTTTAGTGTGCATTGCTGTCTGTATGTTCATCTACACTTTTATCTACCTAAAGGATACGCTTTCTGAAGAGTCAAATCAACAAAAATTTAATGCAAATATAGCAGAGTGTGGTTTTTACCCAGATGAACTTTGTTCAGCTCTTTTTGTGGGTAAAACCGCTGCCTTTAAAATCGGGAACTTTTGTCAGAATACCTACCAACCTAAAACACTCAGCTGCATTCAGACTTCCTGCAACTGCTCCATGGTTTTGAAGACTCTGCATTTTATCACAAGACCACTGTCAGATGAAGAAGGAAATTTCTCACTGGCATACATCATCACAATTCACAAGGAGTTGGAAATGTTTGTAAAGCTGCTAAGAGCTATTTATATGCCTCAGAATATTTACTGCATACATGTTGATGAAAAGTCACCAAAAGATTATAAAGCTGCTGTACAAAACATCGTTAATTGCTTTGAAAATATTTTTATTTCCTCAAAAAGAGAAAACGTTGTTTATGCAGGATTTTCGAGATTGCAAGCTGATATTAATTGCATGAGAGATCTAGTTCATTCCAAAATTCAGTGGAATTATGTTATTAATCTCTGTGGTCAAGATTATCCCATTAAAACAAACAAAGACATTATACAATACATCAAAAGTAAATGGAATGGTAAAAATATGACTCCTGGGGTAGTCCAGCCACTTCATGTGAAACACAGGACACAGGTTAGTTACAGAGAGTATGTACATTCTGGAATGTCATACGTGTATCCAACAAAGAATATAAAAGCTAAACCTCCATATAATTTGACAATCTATTTTGGTAGTGCCTATTACATACTCACTAAAGAATTTGTAGAGTTTACACTGACTGATGCACGTGCAAAAGATTTGCTTGAATGGTCAAGAGACACGTACAGTCCGGATGAACACTACTGGGTCACACTGAATCGTTTAAATGGTAAGATATATGTTATTTCTACTATGAGTAACCCCTGGACCAACAGCATTGTAAGGTCTCTGGCACAGAGAGGTAGTGAGCTCCCATTCAGAGCTTAACACCACCACGTAACTGAGTTGCATTGCAGAACTATGGTGATTTCTTCAGCCTTGATGCTGCTCTTTCAAAAAGTCACAAAGCTTGGTTCCAGAAGAGTACTACTTTTAGTACAGACCATTAGCTACAAGGCTAGAAAAAGGTTGATTAAAAGATTTATGCTCATGCTCTCAAGGAAAATAAAAAGCAGTAACACTGAGAATATCTGTTCTTATGATGAAAATATCTGTAAATAAATACTTAACGTGACTACATTTAAAAAGTCTTCAGCAGTGAAAATCTTCCCTGTAATAAGTAGAAAGAATCCTTATCAGAACCGTATGTTTTTAAAGATGCTCCAGGGGCTACACCCAATGCAGACTGGGAAGGAAACATACGAGCCATTAAATGGAAAGATCAAGAAGGAACCACACACAAAGGCTGCAAAGGTAATGTGAATTTTGATCACTAGCTCAAATTTGGTTCACTGACTACCATTCATTGCGTTATTACGTATTACGCTTTAAAGTAGTTATTAAATGTGCCTCAGTGGTCATATATATATTTTATTTTGGAAGTATCAAGTAAAACACCAAGCCACCCTGCTAAATTACTCCACTGTATCCAATCTAAATAGGTTCTGATGTATTCTTGCAGAGATGGTCACAGTATCCATATACTGACAACTGTTCTTTCAACCTCCAGTTACCAATGCATTAACTTGACTGATCAGTTTTCAGTGGAGTAGAGGGTTTACTTGACAAGCATGTTTGTCAGATGCTTTCATCAGCACTGGGTTAAATCTCTTCAATTTGAACATTAATAAAAAAGGAGAATAGTGCTGACTGGGGAAAGCATAGAAAAAAAAAATGTAACTGTACAGACGTAGCACAGTAAAGAATCGATGAATTGATTCTGTTCAGCTTACTTGCTTTTTTCAGATATCTTCAATTTCTCTTTACAGGTCATTACATCAGAGATATTTGTATTTATGGACTAGGGGATTTGCAGTGGATTATTGAGTCACCTCATTTGTTTGCCAACAAGTTTGAGCCAGCGACATATCCACTTGTTATGGACTGCCTAGAGAGACGCTACAGGCTTAAAGTGCTGCACCAGGCAGAAGTCCCGATTGAAGACCACTGGCGTTTCCAGGAAGAGAACCATTTCAACATGAAGCTGAATGTTTGAGCTTAACTAACATCTAAACAAGTGTTCAAAATACTGACAGAAATCATTAACATTCTTAGTCATAGACTTCAGTCTATGCGTTACAGCATGAGGGTAAGCACAATACTGTACTACCAGTCTGCCAGTGAAATAAAGTTTTTATTTACTACAGGAAGATAAAGAGCAACAACTGCTAATTTGTTAATTGAAGAAAATTACATGTCTAAATCTCTAACTTAAAGAACTTCCTCCTTGTCTTTACTAAGTGACTTATTTAACTGGAAAAAAACATATTCTTCATGTCTGCAGCCAACAAAAGGACTAACTGGTATGAAAATAATAAAATGGAAGCAATGACTGAACAAAGATAAAATACAAAGAGCACAAGTAAATGTCATGTCTACCGTATGTCTTATGTAATAGATTATTTTGAATAATGAAGTTCATGCTAAAATTTCAGAGCTTGTAGATAAGGAAGTGACAACCAGTTTCAGACACAGTCCGTTTCCCTGTTGGTGGTTTTTCCCCCATGGCCAGCTGTATCTCTAATTTCATTGTGTAGCCTGGCAATCTCACTCTTGCACTACTGGGGCTTAGCTCCTAATGAAAAGGGTGTGTACGCCAGCAACAGCAGTAGGGGTCCTGCAATGCACGTTTACCTTCAAGTCCCTGTTTGTGGGTCCCTGCAGCATCTTAGGGTAAGGAGATGGGGACATTTGAGGCCAGGGAACAAAGGAAAACTGAGTGAAAAGCCATCTTTCAATCCCAGTGTACCTGAGCGAGGGAAACAAAACCTCCTTGAACCTTGCAACGGTCTGCAGCAATCGGAGAAAATCCCTAGCGGCAACCAGGAGAAGCATCTTATTTCCCAAGCCCTCTCCAGACCAAACACAGCACTCGCTGGTCTAAATCAAGGAAGTGGCTTTGAACACACAACACAGGCAAAACCAGGGAACAGTAAGGAAAAAATAACACAGATCCAGCCCTTCTCCAGGCAAGAGTTGCTCTTTCCTCTTACGGATTTTTAAATTAATCCCTTCACTTCTGCAACCAAAAAGATCGGGGGAATATGAGGAAACAGAGAGGATATATTTGGTGGCCTTTCATACAATATGACAACTCTTCCACGGGATTAAACCTCTACTCCCTGTATCCAAAGGTCTTTAGTTAGGTGCTACTGACAGAAAAGACTAGGAGAAACCTGAATTGTGAGAAGTAATTTCAAATCTTTTATCCTCTGTTAGAAGTATTTCGGCAAGAATGCAAATTAAAGTTTCATTCCAGTAAATCCAAATAAACTCCCAATTGTTTTGCACAAACTCTGATGGGAACTAATAAATATGTCCTGTTACTTACAAACTCACTTGACCAGAAACTACAAATTATAAATAAATGTCTAGGAGCAATTTCAATTTAGATGTGAGCTTCAATATGTGCTCAAAATATCACTCTGTTTTTACAGGAAAACTGACTTACAGATTAAGTGTTTTTTCCAAAAAAAAATTCAAATGAATCAACATATGACCTAACAATAGAACATAAACGATTTTTATTACAAACTTATTTCCAGGTTCCTGGAACTGTACTGCTCATTTTCCCACAAGGGTTTCTTGGAAACGTAATTTCTTTCAAATGAACTTTAACCTAAAGAAAGACCATCTGGTCCCTGTTTATTTACAGAAACTTACAAACTCACCCAAAGGGCTCTACTCAGTTTCATGTATAATCCGGAACTTGTGGATAAATATTGCTGGGGATGGCTTTTTTATGGAGAGAAATAAAGAAAAGGGAAAAAAAAAAAAAGCCATGCAGTACGTTCACACTGAGCTTGTTGAGAGTCACTCTGAAAACCATTACTGAAGCTAATGGGTCTCTGGCATGTATTAATCATAGCAATATTCATAATTAATTTCTCTCCAAGCCACACCCAATCCACTGCAGGGCCCTGCCAGCATTTATCCACTCTCTGTTGTTCTTTACAACGTGAATGGAACATTCCTCGTTACCGTCACTGCAGCAAATCCATTATCTACCTTTCACTTTCTGTCACCATTACACAGAACAATTATGTCTCACTTCTGAATTGAATTAAAAGGATAAATTCAATAGCAGGGTTCTATATAGCATGGGTTTGTTTGAACCAGTCAAACCAGGGAAAAAAATCTGCACAAAACCTCTCTTAAAATATAATTTAGATATGACTTTACCCATGTTAATCCAGGAAAAGCACTGGAGCATGATCTTCCTTAAAGGATTTTGTATTTTAAACGAAGTTTTACATATGTAAAACCCCCAGGAAAATCATAGTTAAACCACTCCATTCTCAATCATTAAGAAGCAGTATTCTACTCATTATTCCGAGTGACCGTAAGTACATTCTATTCTTGAAAGATTTTTTACTTCTAACAACAGTAAAAAATTAAGTAATAAAACTGTGAAAGCTGAGAGCATTTAAACATACATAACAAGTGTTGATTAAGTCCTACATGCGCTATCATGTTATGCGGAGATCAATCACAACTTTCAGATCTTAGCAACCAATATTTACTAACTTTTGGTGACTGTTGATCTAAGAGCATACAATGCCAATGTGACCTTGTTCAAGGAAACACTGTGCTCTATAGCGCACTGTCCACACATAAAGGCTGTATCTGAAAGACATACGCGTAATTTCTGTTTCAAAAAGCCCCAGGCACACGTTCAATGGCTCTATATCTAAGTTAAACATTTGATTAAGTGTTTTATATGGCACAGGCTTTAATAGTTAGGGTATTATTTCATGTCTGCATTAGAATCTGTTGGTTCTGAAAACAATTGCAAAATAAATTTTAAAGTGATACAGGAAATTACATTTTAAAATGTAATGTTGTCCTTATCTTCCAGAGTGACTACCTGAACTCCCAGAAGGACTTCCACCACAGAGTCAGTAACCACTATCCTGTCTCCAAATTACCTCTACCAGACTATTACACCAATAACTTCTTAGACAGGAGAGTCAACATTAAAAAATGGTAACAGTGCCTTTTTAAACCTTCAGAAGTGAGGTTAAATAGATGCCACACTACACACTGCTAAGCGATTCTTTTATTCCGTCATTTCCAAAAGTGTAATTTTTGTCAAATAGCAGACTTCCAAATGAGAAGGCACCAAAGATTGCTCTGTGTAAAAAGGTACTGAAAGTTTTATTTTTAGTCATAAGTTGCTCTCTTTTAGATAAAGCTCTTTTTCAACCCTTTTCAGTCTAAATAGAAGCTTCAAAATTTGTCCCAAGCACTTCACGTAACAAGCTCACTCTACAACATAAACCACCACCAAAAAATTCTCATTGCCCTTTCAAAAATCTTTGGCCATAGAGTTTTGCATTTTGGCAAGACAGTTCAAAGCATTTACCATTCAGGCAATAAGAGACAATCTCTCTTTCAACAACTTTTACAGTGCCTGACCGTTTGTTTGCCATAGTGTTCACATTTTATTATTATTTTTTTATGTTATTTTTTTACCGTGAATCCTTCAGTGTACTGCTACTCAAGATGTGAAGCAAGAAAGAACAGTTTACTTCCAAGGGATATAAGTCACTTAGAGACTGTCCTCGCATATTAATTACAGTTGCTGTACTAAAAGTCCTCTATCCGTGACAGTTCCCTTTCCCTAGTACCAATGCAGTATTTTTAACAATTCCAGTAAAAGCAGATAAATACATATATTTAATATTGTCAGCTCTTCACGTAAAGTTTCTATTGAGGCAAAATACAGTTTTTTGAAAGAGAACACTGATAGGAAGTCTCCCTGTATCTAGACACCATAAAGCCTTTCAAATCTAGTCATTGAGATAAACCAAGCAATGCTGAATTCTTCATCTGGGGGTTCTCCATTTCCTTGAATGAGAAAATACCTGCACACGCATTCAATTTTTTCCTAACAATTATTTTGTGATCTGCATATCACTGGGCAAACAGATTGCTCTGTTTCTTGTATGAATTGCTACAGAAAAAAAACCAAGAAAACTGAGCAGTGAGACAACTGTCCGTGGGACCTTCCACAAAGAGGTAACCCGTGAGCCAAGCCAGAGGGCCTGGAAAGGAAACAATTCTCTGAACACAGGAAAGAAATCTACAGTTTCATGAAGCACATTTTGTTATATGCATCTTGTAGCATGTAAATACATGTTCGTTAACCAGTTCAGAAGATTTAGTTTAAAGTATATGAGCTGGAAGGTGAGGACTGCAGAACTGTTGTTTGGGCTGCTGGATATCTGTATTCTCTGGTGAATGCTTTCACTGCATCATTACAGCATCTGTTCGACAAAGTCCTGTGGGAAACTGTTGCTGTTTACAATTTAGCAGACTATCAAGACTGCTCTGTAGGCTCAGAGGCGAAATTAATACACAAGAACAGCTTGTTTTGAAAGAGCTTTCTTGAATTTTACAGTAGTGGGGAAGTGAACTGCCACACAACTCCCAGATTGACACTTTTCCAGTTTACATTCATGCATCCCCTGAGATGAAGTGAACGCACAGATTCTGCTAGCTGGAAAGAGAGACTGAACACACAGCGTAAACAAGCAAATACAGGATTATTCTTTATGAGCTACTCTTATCATGTCACTCTCTGAAGTCACATAACAATGCCTCTGCCCACAAAGGGGTGGCCGGGACACACAGTGCCAGCATCTGGGCACATAATGACAGGCAGAAGATGGCAAGGACATGAAAAAGAAATATGTTGTGGCCCACATGAATCCCATAAGTTACATTTTGGTTTAAAAAACATGTAATTCTTAAAATACAGCAGTTAGCCCCAGTAGAAACATATGTATGCAATTCACAACATTCAAACATTTTGTACTTCAAAAAATTTTTTGCATTTTGTCACAGCATGTATCAGAAGAGGATTCTATTTAGTAAAAAAAAATTTCTTATCCTAGCATATGTACAATACACATCTAGTTCATTTTACTATATACACCATTGCTGCATAAAGATAGAAAGTGCTGGGGGAATGCTGCTTAATTAATACTTTGGATATAAACAAACTATTAGCTACCAGAATGCATGGCAATTGGTTCCCCATGATCCTATTTAGAAGATTTCTGGTCCCCTTCTTGACTCTGAATACAGACTGAGAACGTTAACAGTATATATCCAAAAATCTACCGAATCACTTACTCAAAGGAAATGTGGACTAAAACACATTCTACCAGCTCGTTACCATTGCCTTGGTGCACCAAAAGCCGATAATGAAAAGATGACATATTAGTATATTATATCCCCTTCATTATTTCTAGAAGCATGCTTCTGATCTGTGAACACTTCACATGTATGTGAAACCTGCTGCATACAAATACAAAGGTATGATAAATACTGATTATAAAAATCCAGAAAACATGTGGGATTCATTTAGTTTTTATATGATTATCAGACTGTCCAAACCATGGACAAAACATCTCATTCCTGGCTTTAATAATCAAGTTGCATCCATCTATCAACAAAAATTTAGATGCAAACAAAAAACCTCATTAAAAATAAATTAGTATCTGCCATCAGGAAAGCAAAGCCATTAGGACTAAACTATTATTCTATTGCACAAAATTAGCACTGAATGCAGCATTATGAGACTAAATCTAACTAAAAACACATCACCTGCAACAGCTTACCAAGAAAGTTTTTCCTTCAAAGGTCTTGCTTAATACAAATATACTGTATACTTTATCAAATATCAGGGTGTTTGCTGAAAAATAATTGCCCAAATGTGGCAACTATCATCACAACTCTCACTGATAATAAAAGCAGTGATAGGAAAAAAGTTATTTGCAACTTTTATCATTGCCCGTAGCTACAAAGAAACCAATATAATGAGGTTGAACCAGCACTGTAAAATGAAATGCAGTCAGTATTTTCTAGAATAATTCAAGTAATTGCTGAAAATTCTATGAAGAGCTGCCCCCAAAAAATAGAAAACAGCAAATTTCCTTTAAAAGTACAGAGATCAAAACATGACCTGAAAACATAATCAGTTTAAACACAGAGAGCAGACACTGATAAAACACAAACCACATGCATTCAGGGAAAAAAGCCAATGAAACCAAACACCCAAGACCCCAAACCAAAAAACAATCACCTTTTTTTTAACTGAAATTATAACCAAATATTTGAAAAAAATGAAGTTTATGAAGTACTTACTGAAAAAATCAAACTGTCTCTGACAGTTCATTCTTACAACTACACATTTTTATTTAAAAAGACCATAGAATTACTTCAGGCGATCATAAAACAGAACTTTTACAAGTTCCACTTCAATTTGCATATTCAGATTAAAAAAAACACTTTATGATAGTGGACGTGAATGCAACTGTGTATATATACACACACAGAGGTATGTACCTATATCTACGTATCTATCTGTGGAGGTCCCCCTATATGTGACCTTACTGCTACTAAAGCTGAAGAAAAACTCACCTTGTGACAAACTTCTGATTTAATTTCTTTGAGAGCACGTTCAGAGAACACACAGCCACAGTTTCTCAAGAAGCAAAACCTTCAAAGAAAAGACATACAATTGCTTTTAAGAACCCTGTGTCCAAAAGATATATGTGCAGTTCTGATTTAACACAGAAACAACACTGCAATGGGCTGGCAAGACACAGTTAACTTTCTCTTGACAAATTCTTGCAGTTAATCAAAGTATGGGCACCTTTGATTAGGCATTTATTAACTTATACCATCTAAGAAACAAATGAAAAATACTGGATACGTTAAACCACAACACGTGTTTTGTTATTTAATCCTCCGTATAATTCAGCATAGGCTTATGACAATCTCTTAAGCGAATCTTAGCAAAACAGAAGCTCTTGAGATATTTTTGTACATTTGCCACAGCTCTACACAGGCTTCTCTGGAATCATCACCGCATTCTGTTTTACTTCAAAGTTATACTAGTGGTTCCACATTCCACCAAGCTTATTGGTTTCACTTACTCTGACTCAAGCTCTCCAGCAAACCTGTCACAATCGACCCTTGCCAGGGCTCTTCTCTCATGTCTCTCCTCTCCACATGGAAGATTCTTGTGAGACTGTGTGAAGCGATTATGCACACAGTTTATGTGATCACCGTTTCCTGAGAGCTACTGTTAATCCTTTCTTCTCTACCACCCTCAACTGAACTGAGAAATACTACAGTAGCTCTGGTAAAAATGGGTTAACTTTTCAGGTTCTCTTTAATGCCACCTGAGTATCTCCTGGCTAATCACCCTCTGGAGGAAGAAATACTTCGCAACTATCAAGCTGTGAACGCGGCCTCTTCTCACTCATGAGGGTTAACAGGGACAGAAAAAGAAATTGCTCATTCGCCCAAACCAGGATGCAATGAAATGTCCTTCCTCAGCCCAGTATAAAAATCAATACTATTGCAAGATTAGAATAGACATACAATCCATCTCCATTCTGATCCTAACACAGGGAAAGGTAGAATTACTTGATGTGGCACAAAAGGAGGCCTCATCCAATTTCCCTCTGTTTGCTTACATCAATCTCCCATGGTTTAGCCGTCAAACATCTTTTAGTCAATTTTTCTCTGCTAACATTGCCCTCTAATCCTTTGTTACACATAGAAATTCATTTAGGAATGGGTTAGCTTTTTATTTTTCCTCTTGAACATGAAATGAAAGGACATTTAGTAATCTCCTCAACTCCTTCGTTCTGAAAGGAGGACAAATATTTCCCACAAAGGCTTGAGTCAGTATATGAGTTGCAAAATTATAGATACAAACGTTTTTATCTGCTCTCTATTCAGTTTAGCATAGTACTCACTTCTAAAAACAAACCCCAGAAACTTACTGACCTATGTCTTCCATTCATTTCCAATCCCACCACTGGGCATATAAAACGTGCAGACTGGATGTCATCATATTTGTCACCTTTTATACTCTCTTTGTCGCCACTCCAAGCTGGATTATCTGCAAGGTTTAGTTCTGTTACATTCTGAAAAATAAAAAAGCAAGCTTTAAGCAGTTTACTAATGATTTTTGAGCCATGATGACATTCCCTAAGATTTTTTCCCCTGTGTTTTACTATTTTTAACACTTTTAGTGTATAATGACAACACAAGCAAATTGAGGTTTTGTAGCATGTTTTAATTTTCCTGGCATTCTTTAATACTAGACACAACCTGTTTACCTTAATGCTCTTGATATGGGATGCAGCTTCCATAGGAGTTTTATCTGGTGACTTGTCCAACAAATATTCAATGATAGCATCTTTATTATACAACCTGTAATATAAAATTTTTAGTAGTCACATTTGATTCTCATAACTTTATAAATAAATTAGTACCCTTTAACATAGCAGCTTATACAGAAACATTCATACCTGCCTAGCTCACAGGCTACAATTGGTCGACGTAATTTCTCTTGACTCAAGGCACAGTAGTACCATCTTGCCACCAACTCAGCATTTTTGTCAACCTGAAGGAAAAAAACCACTCATGATTTTAAAATAGCTTTTATATTTGCAAATTATTTAAACAAAAAAACAAGTAATACTTGAAGCATTAATAAAATCCCCAGGTATCTTACCAAACCTACTTTCTGCATTCAAAACTATTCCATAAAATAACTTTAGCAGAACTCACGACCAATTTTGAGGGTTTACATCTATCTATTAAACATGTTTCTGCATCTTGGGACTTGGGACCTATCTTCCTAACTCAAACTCAGTTCTCTTATTTTTTTGCCACTTCCACCTGTCCTTTCCTTCATTATTCTTTTTCTGTTTTTCACATGTTCTCCACTACCCTCTTCTCTCTAGTTCTGCATCTCACTCTTGCTTGGGTCAACTACCAAGCCTGTAAGGAACACGGTGCCTGTAAGGAACAAGATAACAAGAAAAGCAAACCAGAGATGTACCTGAAGCTCCAGTCTAAACCCATTAATTTTATTACCATAAAAGAAAGCTTGAGGTTCACAGCTGCTCTGACAGTCAGGTGTGGGGGAGAAATGGATTTTATTTACTTATTTTACATTAGCAAGTGTAATTTGCCTAAGCTTTCTGCCATTTGCTGTGAGATTTTTCCTGATCGTTACCTACCTACCCGCATAGGTCATGCCACTGTATATCCATTACCCTAAAACACAGAATTGTAGAATGGTTTGGGTCGGAAGGGATTCTAAAGATCATCTAGTTCCAGCCCTTCTATCATCGGCAGAGACACCCTCCACTAGACCAGGTTGCTCAACGCTCCATCAGAACTGGCCTTGAACACTTAAAGACGCTCTGCAGATAGACTGAAGAAATGGCAACATTCAACACCAACAATGGCCTGGCCACACTATTGAACAATCCACCAAAAGCGTTACCAGCAGACACTGTATCCCTAGGGGAAAGAGGTCCCTAAACCCCACGCATCCAGCAAAGTGACAGATCCCATCTACAGCTGCCGCTAACGCCACAGCTATAGTCACCCAACGGCAGTACACACAGAACGGCCCAGTGCCGCGCAGAAAGGCGCTCTCCTCCGCACTGCCAGCATCAGGAGCGCCAGGCCGGCCTCGCAGGCACCCCGGGCCGGGCACAACGGACTAGGCCTCCGCGGGCCCCGGTCAGGGCTCAGGTTCCCACAGAGGATCCGACAGCCCCCGGCCGCGCTCCCCACCACCATCCCGCAGCCCCCTCCCACCTTCTCGACTTTGCGGGGCCCCTTGACCAGCTCGTGTCGCTTGGGGATAGTGCCGCCATCGCATCCCATCTCGATCCCCGCGGCACTGCGCTTCCGGCTCCGCGTCCCCCCTACGGAAGTACTTCCGGCGTGCCCTGAGTGCGTCACAGCTGTTCCCTAGCAACCGACCGGCTGGGGGCGGGGCTAGAAGGACAACGGCGGGAGGGGCGGGGCGGGCGAGTCCATCCGGGCCGGTGCTGAGGGGAGGGCGGAATGTGCCACCGCGCGCAGGAGGGTTCGCAGCGCCCCCTGGTGGCGGCACCGCTCCCCCGCCCGCCCTTCAGCCGGCCCCACCGCGGCGGAGCGGGATTCTGTGAGGAAACACCCCGCAGGACACCCACTTTTGGGGGATTTAGGGCAAAATGACGTGTTCCCGGGTTGGGCCGGGCCGCCCGCCGATGAGGAGACGCCTCCCGCCCTCAGCCCGCCCTGCCCGGGACAGCTGAGGCAAGAGTGGGCAATGGTGGGGTGTGAACACTCGGCGATTCCAAAAGTAAATTTAATACAAAAGATACAAAGCCGATGTGAAATGCAGCTCTGCATTGAACAGTGCAGACAGTAATATTTACAAATGTCGACGTTTAAATAACGGTATAAAACACAGTGACTGCCAAATAAAAATGAAAGGGAGGAAGACGATGGAGCTGGTTTTTCCACAGATAGGCCACTGGCACGAGCACTGGCCCAGGGCAAATTAGCTCTACCTACTCACAACACTAATTGCCAGCTTTCAGAGCAGAGACACAACATTGCTAAGAAAGAAATTTCAGATAGAATCTTTAAAATAAATTAATTAGGAAAAATGCAAGTAACACGAGTGTACAGACAATCTGCCCGGGTGGTTACAGGGCCTCCATTGCAGTTGTGTTTCAGATCCAGCAAACTGAGGGATAATTTAATGAGTTACACTGATGGACACAGCGATGGCCCCTCTGACAAGCCCCGAGTGACCCAGCAAGGAATAACATCACCTTTCCAGTTTGTAGGAAGGGCTTGTCCAAAGCCTCCGCATTATCTAGTGACTGAAATAAATCCTGTTTCAGTTGGAGCAATGCTCTGAACAGCTCCAAGCTGCGGCAGAGGAGGACTGAGCCGTGCTCCCCATCGATTTACCAGGAGCCAGGACTCCTCCAAGGCAGTTTTCCTCTGGCAATGTTTCCCATTAACATCTAGGCTACGTGTAGTACCTGCCAGATTTTGTCCTGTAATACATTCATCACATATGTATACTAAAAACAAAAATTAGCTTTGCAGCTGTTTTTTTTTTTTAAAAAAAAAGTTGTAATTACAGATTTTGAGTAATGTCCTCAGGAAACAATTAATGATGGGGTATCATAAGTTACAGAACACTGTGCAGCAAAATGTGGAGACTTTACATACCCAAATTAAAAGGAGAGGAAAATGTATTTCTCTGACCTATATAGAAATTAAAAAATAAGAAATCAGTCAGATAATAAAATAATTTTGTTCTAATGCACAGCAAACATTCCTGTCCAGCCATTACGATGACGACATTTCCAGGTAGGATCTGAACAACAGAGAAGAAAATACAGATTTAATTCTACAAATCTTCTTCTTCATCTACTAAAAGTACACCAGCATCCAGGGAGCTGCCAGGCGGGAGTTAGAGGTGACTGAAAGCTGGTGTCTTTGAGCTGCTTTTGTCCCCCTTGGCTGCCATGTGCCACAGGAGCAAAACCGGTAGAGAACGTGTAAAATTAGCAAAGTGTCTTTCATTCCATCATTGCTCTAAACTGCTGTGTGTACTTCAAGAGCTCCTCAGTTTGATCCTGTAGTTCCCTCGTGGCATCTGTGTTTGGATATTGCATTGCAGCATTTTTGGTGGCGAGAGCCAGGTTCTTCAAGAGGCTGCAAAACCGGCTGCTGCTGTGGAGAACGTCGTTCCGAGCATCTCTTTCTTGAGTTTCCTGGCAGAGAGAATCCACTAGCTTTTGTCCCACCATAATGATCAATTTGCTGTGGGAGATGAAGACTTCAGGTGGCTGGTTGTTGCTCAGACTATTCGTAAATACACCAATTGCCTTGTGAAGTGCACTGAAACACAGCTTGCAGTGTTCGGGGAGGGCGATTTTCTTTGCAGAGTCCTGCTTGTTTTGCGTGACAGTATTTTTTGCAGATGGCAAAACCTGGAAAAAGGTTAAAAAAAAAAAAAGTAGACTCAGTGCGGCAGCACACTGTTTCTTCATTTGCTCTACCCTGTATTCTTCATACATTTCTTCACTTACAGGGAGTTTTGTTAGTTAATATTCTCTAAATTGCCCAGCCCAGGAGTCTCTTAGAATCATTTCTCCTTCCATAAAGTATTAAACTTCAAAGTGGTATTTTCTCCTGATTGCCTTTTTTCCCTAAACAGACTTCACTCAACATGATTTTAATAACAGATAGCACACTAAGTGCTGCAGCTAAACATCAACCCTTTCTACAGTCTGGACTTCAAGCTTTCAGATAGTACAAAACAGTCCAACTTGATCTTTAATGGAGCAGACTTCATAAGGGTTATGAATGATTAAAACTGTACAATAACAAGAGAGCGAGTCCTGATACCAGTGCATGACAAGGTATTTTGAAATACTAACTCTCACAACCTTATCCCAAATGGTAGACAAAGGCCAGCAAATAAATACTATGATTTTAAACTAGAGTGGTTTGTTACATTTGAGGAAAGTAGATGTTTTGCACGGGTTTTCAAGCAGTAATTCTAAGAACTAGTTCTGGGAAAATGAACTATGAGGAAACAAATCGATCTCTGTGTGTCCAAATGCAAATTATTTTGAGTTTTAGCAAGCACAGAAATCAGAGACAAGTCCTCATAAGTAACAGTTTTCAAAATCAGAAATACCTTTGGTTTTGAATCTGTACTCTTCTTTGCTACTTCTTTACCTGAAATGATTTTCTGTGCCTGTTACAAATCAAAATGAAAGCAAAGTTGAAATGGTTTACATAAAATATTTAGATATAAATGTGTTCTTCTCTTATTTCAGGGGGAAACAACTACTTGCTATGCAGCCTTCATGTTACAAACAATGGTACATTTATTGAAAGCAACTGTAGGTGTCTGATCCTTCAAGATCTAAGACTGAAACCAGTATCAACAAAACACAATTCCTAAATTCTAAGGATAGGCCAGCATTTCTTTGTGAAACCAAGAGAGTTATATTCTTAGTAAGCATTTCAGTAATTCTAAGGAGAATGATTCTAACAAACAACAAAAATTTTTCTAACAAATACATTTGGTAATTCACAGTAAGAGTTTAATTTGTTAAATCAAAGTTTTCTACAAAAGCATGCTTTCCAACACACCTCAAGTTAGACAGTTATCCTTTCACATCAAACAAACAAAATGTACTGGCAAGAAAACTATTAGTCAAAAAGAGAAGAGACAAATTGCTAACTCCCAGCTAAAAGCTGTCTCTCAAATGAACTTAAACAGGCAAGCTAAAAATCTGTTCCCAGTGCTGGATGCCTGGGTAAGTTCGCAAATTACAGTTCTCTATTACTTAAAATTACTGATCATTCTACAAGTGCTACCTAGCACTCTAACAAAATCCTGAATTCACATAAAGTCTGGAAAATAGGAAGTTGTGCGAGCTGAATTTGGCACAAGTGCAAAGATAAAATAGTGCTCATAGCTTAATATCTGTAAACGATCAAGAATATAGACAGTAAAATGCAGTTATACTAACCTGTAACTGAACATAATCGCAGTCCTCAGTGGCATTTTCTTGTGGTTTCTCAGAAGAGACTTGACTTTGGTTGGGTTTATCAGGAGCATTTCTTTGAAGTGAATCTATTTCTATTCTTCTTGGCACTATGATTTGTTTTGCCATTTTGTATTCTGGGTGCACTTTTGATTGCTTTGTTTCTGGTTCCTTCTCATTCTTTCTGAAGAGAAGCTTTCCGTTGGCGATGATGATGGATACAAACCTCTTGATGTCATCGGGAATCGTGCGGGCTACCATAACAAAACGATCGAGATCATCTGGGTTGTTCTGAGGTTTCCTGAGGATCAAAGCCTCTAGTGACCAGTTGCAGTTGTTTAGAGCTTCTCTTGTTTCCGTTAAGATTTGGGATGAGTTCATAAGAATTTCTAGCTGTTTTTTAATTCTGGTCTGTAGGTTGTTATCAGTGAGGTAGGAGGCATTTACCTTTATGACTTGAGCAAAGGCCAAGAATTCTCCCAGTGATACTTTTATGTGATCGACTGCTCTGTGGATTTCTTCAATGCTTTTCTCCAGGTGCTCTTGTAATCTCCATTTGCTGCTCACAAAGATCATTAAACTGGCAACCGAGCTAGATACACTGTGCTGCAATCTAGTCAGCGTCTCTATCGCTACATCAAGGTCCAGTTTAATTTCTTTGGCAGGCTCTTCTGAGGATGATGTAGAAAAAGACTCAGCAGAAGACTTCGAGGATGTAGAGAGTGTGCTGCTTCTGCTGTCCATGCTTGACACAGATAATCTGTCTTGTTCTGATTTGGCATCTCTCGAGAGCTGTGGAGGAGCACTGTATGCTTGGTCTCCAGAGCTATCACTGTTTTTTTCTATCTCTTTCTTGGACTGCAAAGCGGTGGGCAAACCTTTTGGAATATCATAAACATTCTCTTCAGAGATCTGATTCTCAGCCTTTGGGGCCAGGAGACTTGGGGGTACATCACAGCCACCGTTTTGTGGCAGAAGGAGCATGTCCCGTGAGGATGGAACATCATAAAGATGTATATCAGGAAGCGTTAATTTCCGCTGTGTTGGTGGAATATCGTATAATTGTGGATTTACAACTTTGGCTTCAGTATTTGTTGTTAGCACCTTGTACCTGGTGGGTGGTGTATCGTACAGCACCTGGTTCTCCAAGGAACGGCCAGAAGGGTTTTGTTTTAATCCTGTTTTTTCAGGTGACACTGGAATATCATAAATCCATTCTGACTTTCGAGGATTTGGCAAAGTATTGTAGTGGCCCCAGAACTTTTTCTGAGACTCATTTTCTGAAACATCAGTTTCTCTTTTGGGAGGAACATCATATAACTGCAACAGAGCACACAGGATTTATAAGCAGTGCTTTATACAAGAAATAAGAAACAAAACTGAATCCTCAGAGCATGCAAGTGTATGCAATTCCAGTAATGCTAATGGAACTGCACCACAAAAATGCTAGCCCATAATTTTTATCTTCTTTCTAAAATGCACAAGCTGCACATATGAAGGCTAAAATATTTTGAGCCCAGGTGATTAAATCACACAGCAGCGTCCCCAAACAGCGAAATCTGTGAGCTCTTCCCTGACTCCTTGGGGGTGGGAAACTCCCATAGTTTTCTGAAATGGTTACAAGAAAAGTGAAACACCAGTTTATTGGTAGGTAATGTTAAACACCCAGTTTTACAGAATGAAGGAGCAAAGACTTTATTTGCCTCTGCATAAGAAAACGTTTGATTTTCCAGTATCCCTACCCACATTCATATGCGTACCCTGACAAAAAAAAAATTAAAAAAAAAAATCACCAACAGACACAACTTACCGTTCTCAAGTAACTACAATGAGTTTAAATTTTTACTTGATATAGGTTTGCTAAGGCAGATACAGATCTTGCCCGATGCCTTAATAATATGGGTATGCACAACTGAGGTCTATAAGCTGGAAAATGCAAATACAAGAGCACTTCTTGTGTAAGAAAATCCAGACGACTACTAGCAGGCACTTAGGGACAGATGGCACCTGGGTGCCTTACAAGCACGAAGCACAAGCATGAGGGAGCGCAGGGAGCTATAGGAGCATGTGGCAACAAGAAACAACTGAAGGTACCACTATGTAATAAAAAATTTTAGAAAGAACTGGCCAGGTCAGACCTCCCCATCTGTAGAAAACGTGCGTGAGAAGGGAAGCCCAGATCAGGGAGTTTCAGACCAAAGCCAGAATTTTACAAATTTCTCATGGACAAAGAATTCTAAGAAAATTTGATTTTCGAAGCAATGATAAACCGTGTCTCCGAAAGGAAATCTGCTCCCAGGCTGCTGCAGCTGGTCGGTACAATTGCCAACAGCCATGGCGATGTCAGGAATGCCAGCTTCAGCAAGCTATTACTGATATGCCAGTGCCCCAGTTCTGGGTGGCACCAGTCCTACTGTCCCTCCTGAGCAGGCTCTGCAAGACCAGCTCCTCCAGTTGTGGGGCAGCCGTGAACCTATGGCACTTCTCTTTAAATCCACAAACCCAGGAGGCCTCAGATTTCCTGTGCTGGGGTGGTCTGCCCTGAGATCCTGCACCTGAGCCCCGGGCACGGGTGCCATGTGTCAAAATTCTCTTGGATCCTCAAACTGTGCAGGGAACCTGAAACATTTGGCACTCAACTAATAAAGAGTTTCCATCAAGGCAATTTCTTTGTTGTGAAATTTCAGATCAGCCCTTTCTTCAAGGGTGGCACTTGTCAAACAGTGGGGAAGGGATGGGAAGCCTGCCCCCTCCCAAACCCAGGTGTGCTCCCCAAAGAGGTGGCAGTAGAGTGCTGCATGGAACGGGGACAGTTAATTTCTTTCTGCTTAAATATTACAAACAGACCTAAGAATTTCGGGTACTGAATTTGCTTTTCACACTGTCATAAGAGAAGAAGGCAAGAGATCTTGTTGCCTCCAGTTTAAAAGGCAAATGCAAACACAGTGGTACCTCTGGTCCTGGTAGGTACCCCAGCTACCCAGGACCCAGGTGGTATTTCTCTCTTTAATACGAGGGACAAGTGAGGGAGACTAAAGATGCGCTGGTCTTATCCCAGCCATCTCCCAGAGAGGTTCAGCACATGTGCCCAGCATCATAGCCATGAGAGATTATTCTCTTATGCCCACTGAGTCTTACTTACATTGCCCACTGGTGAGTCTTTCTGGATAACAGCTGCTGCCTTTTCTGGGCTGGACGGAATGTTATAAAGCTGCTTCTGCTCTTCCTGGAAACCCTCGATGGATCTGACCAGCATAGAGCCCTTTCGTGCGGTGGGTGGAGTGGCACCACTCTGGTCAAAGGGAAAAAATTCAGGTTGACTTAAATCCTTTTTAAAATCCATGGAAGACTTTGGTGGAATCAAAAGCTTTCAGGCCGTGTAGTGCGTAGCTCCTAGTTGGGACATCGTAGGTCAAACCCAACCGGCTGGAGAGCTGCTGGAGCACCTTCCATAGCGCTGCACAGGAGGGTGGTGGGCACTAGGTGGTGCCAGGCAGCCACCACCTACACGCCTGGCTTTGGCTCTGAGCAGGGATCATCCCACTTTGTCTAAGTGGGTAACACGAAGAAGTTTGTGGATAACTTGATAACAAATTAATTAGGGTGGGCTTCGCCCTGCACTGCCAGGTGCTGCCGAGGAGGGCAAGATGTGCAGGGAGGGTCCATGGACGTGCTCCAGTCCCACACACACCTTTGCGTGGTAGGTGATGGGATGGTGCTGGGGCCTGGCGCCTGTCCCATCCTGGTGACCTGCACAGGCTGCAGTGAGATGATGAGGAAACGTGGTGACATTCACTCTCCCCAGGGCAGCATGGTATCAAGAGCAAGATCGTGTAACGAGAGACTTCAGCGGTAGATGCAATCAAAGTGTTGCCCTCACCCTGAGTGCGTCATGGTTACATGATCTCATCCCTTGCATTTTCTTGCCCAGGAGGCGGTTGGTGTGGGTGACATTGAGTTTCTTTTTGTACATGCACTACTGACTCTTCTGTAAAGATCTTGAAATCTTCCCAATCAAATGTCACGGAGACAAAGCCCATTTCCTGATGGACGAACCAAGGCAGAGGCTAACACTGAGAAGGGTTCATCTGTTCCCTGGAACTCAGTGATGGTAAAACTGAAAGTGTCTATTAGAAACTTACCAAATTCAAGACACATTTCTCTAGATGTCTAACAAATTCAAAAGAAAACTGCTTTAGGTCCTGAACTTCCCTAAAAAAAAAATATTTGGGTTTCTGCCAAATTTTACGATAATTTTACAAAAACAGGGAAAAACTAGCCTTTACCTTAAAATCTATTCTGTGGTCCTACAGGGTGACAGCTGCACGGGGGGACCACGGTGGGACTCACCTGCGTGGGTAAGGACTCCCGGCGCTGCGTGGATGGAACGTCGTACACTTCACTCCTGATATTTGGGACTGAAGCCCGGCACGCTCTCGGGAGCGTAAGCAGGTGCTTTTAGAGGGGAAAAACAATAATGAGAAAGCTGTGGGGAGTAGGAAGCTCAGGACATGTTTGAAAACTCAATTAGTTGAATAGGCCACCATTAGAGTAATCACTCTTAAGTGATTAAAAACCTTCCAGCTTTTCACTGATGGTGATAGACAGGGACTGACCTTACAGTCAGGCACGGCAGTTTTTCCCTATAATTCCCATTTGACAGCATTTCTGCTTTATTTCAGATAATATAAGAATTGGCACATACAACTCAGAGACAATCTGCCTTACTAACACAAAGGGAAGGAAAAGATTTGGAGAAAATCCAGCTCAGTTATCACTTAGATCTTTAGACTACCCAAAAGCAGAACCACTAAAAAAAAGCCAGCAGGGGAATTTCTACTTCTCCAGTCTCACAGAGCCATTAGGTCAAGCCGTATTTAGTGGGAGTGAGAGCACCAAAAGGGTACAGGCTGAGACACGTTATTCTGTAGTTATGAAAAATGGTCTCATTTGGAAGGAGTAAACAGTTACCTTGATGTCCTGTCCAGCTCCATAAACAGAGAAGTCTGATCTGAAAATTACATTGAGTCAATTACAGACTAATTCTCCTGTTTGCTTAAAACCTCATTTTAAGAGCTGTGACGAGATCTGTGGGACAATTAGTTAAGGTGCCAAAATATGAGTGTTGGGTAAGGATGTTTTTAAAAATGAACCCCAAATCATGTAGTTTTGTTCATTTAGCCTAGGTTTAGCCTGGCTCTCGGCAGCTACTTTATAAATGGAATATTGTAAACTACTGACCCACAGAAACAGTGCTACATTACAATAAATTCTGTAAATTCGGAGGTAGTGTTCTCTGTCATGCAAGTGACTGTTGTAGTGACTAAGTTTTGGGGAAATACAGCAGAGGAACAAGACTGCAGCTTTACAACTGCTTGCTTGTCTTTGTGAAAGCTCTTAGCTCTCGTTTGAAGGAAGGGAACAATGAGTGAATGCAGATTCCCTCAGCGGTCTGTGATATGAGCCATCTCACTTGCAAACAGAGGCAGAAAAGAGACTTTCCTGAGTAGCAAGGATAAAAGATAAGTGGTATCAAGAAAGCCATCCTTAGCCGAGGTCTGTTTTCAGATGGACAGATCTTACTCAGTACATAGCAAGAAGGAAACTCACTGAATATCACACCTTACTATCACTTCGAGAACAAATTATTTTAAAATACTTTCAGTCACAGTAAAGCAAGAAGGTGCCCTGTGCAGTAGGCGACAAATAAAGAATAGACAAGTCTTTTCTGTAGAGTGGAAACCCACAGGCTCCGAGGGATTTTGTTTTGTTTTATTGCTTTCAATCAGCTCCCTCAAAGACTCACAGTGGCTTTCCCCAGCTGCTCGGAGGACAGCTGGGAATGCCAGGAACTTTGCCAGTTGTCCCATAGGATCCAGGCTGGGCGGTGGGGAGCGCTGCGGCTCGTTCTGTGCTCACACAGGGGGTTCAGCCCGAGCCTCCCCATCCATCTGTGTACACCAGGGCACAGCTGGTGCAGGGACAGCTGTGACGTTGTGCAAGAGGCAGCTCAGGCAAATCTGAGATTCTAAATAATAAAAGCGGGCTAGGGATTTTTTTTTTTTCTTTCTTTCTCTGTTAGAGTAAACAAGGCTTAGGTATAGAAACTCATGAAATGACAGAGACACAGCAACAGCCAAGGAGCTCCTCTGTTGGGCCATTCATTCGGATAGAGAATAAGAGATGATATTTTCACCCTGATTTGCAGGCACAACATGGAAAATTTGTACCTATCCTGCATTCAGTTTGCAAATGCCTTCTTTAGGGCTAGGAACGTGGAGAAGTCAGATCACAGCAAGTACAAAAGGGCCTTTTCTAGCCGTTGCTCGGTTTGAGCTTGCAGTTACAGTGACTGTACACAAAGGCTGAATGTGCAGCTGCAGCGCTGAAAGTTAGCTTCAGTCACCAGAGGTGCACTGAGTTTGTCTGTTTTCCAGCTTCCATTTGCCAGATGGAAGAACCAGCACCTTGGTTTCCACAACTTTCCAGCCAGGCAGCTGTAACGAAACCCTGGAAAACCAGGTTTGCAATTCCCACACAGGGGACTGGTGGTTGCTGTCATCCCATACACCCTGGTCACTGTCTCGGCAGCAGCAAAAGCAGGCTGGGAGAGGAACTGATTCAGGCCACACAACCAAACCCTGTGCCCTCCAGCGTGTCTAAAGTAGGTGCTGCTACTTTGCGCAATCACAGTGACAACACTGAGTAGCAAAAGAGAGAGACAGCAGCTCTCCGAGCATGCTGAGGTGCTGGAATACTATAAATTAGACCGAAGGCAGCAATCACACAGCAAAGAGGTGTTTGGGTGGTGGTTTTTTTTTTTTTTATTGTTATTACAAATCATCTTCCTGTGCAGATGGATATGAGGACCCCACATGTGCCGAGAGGACTCTGGATGGACACCTGCTGTAGATCAGAGGAGAAAGATCTGTGTCTTGTTATTTTAACTGTGGGGTAGGTTTGTAAATCATTTCTAGATTCTTCCAAACAAATGGTATATTCTGTACTTCCTGCCCTATTTTACAGCTGCTTTAAACTGTCAAAAAATGAATGACTACAGAATATAGAGACTCTCATCTGTTGCCCAGAGCAGCATTTCTCACATATGCTATAAACTGTAGTAGAATTGATGAGAGTTTCCTAAACATCATTTATTTGAATAGTTTGCTGCAAATTCCAGTGAAATGCTCAGGCCAACGACCTTTGTTATCTTCCTGCTCTCAGTGATTGTTTTAATAACATTTGTTACTTTTATATTCTTACCTGGCTTGTTGAACTTTTGGTCCTTTCACTGAGCAGCTGTGCAGCCACGGCTGGTACCTGGTAGATTCCTTGGGCAGGTAGGGTAGAGACCCTGGCTGGAGATTTAACCCACCCCTCCATCTTCTCATAGGTAGACGATGACACAGTAGGCTTGGGGACGGAGGGGACCTGGTAGATGTTTTGTTGGCCCGCTGGTGACTCTGCAGAGTCGCTCCGGGTGGAAGGAGGCAGAAGGACAGCCTGAGAGGCAGCGAGGAGCTGGAGGCGGTTAGCAGGGGCCAGGCCCTGCCTGCCGTGGAGGGAGCATTTCCACCAGCCATCACTGCCAATGACGTTTTGGTCCAGAACTGTCAGGATGTCACCTTTGCGGAAGGCCAGCTCATCGGAGCACTCCGCCTTGTTGTCATATAGCGCCTTCGCCAAGGTATTCTGGAGAGAGAAAAACATTGCTATTGCATTGTAACGCCTATAAGAGTCATAGAATCATCAAATCGTTTTGGTTGGAAGACACCTTTAAGGTCATAAAGTCCATTACCCTGGCACTGCCAAGTTACCACTAAACCATGTCCCTCAGCACCACATCAACACACCTTTTAAATTCCTCCAGATAACGATGATACTGCGATGTTTCTTCAGCACCTTTCCCCTCAAGGCTCTTGCAGAGCTTTGTTAATGTTCGTTACTTCGACTTTATGAACATCTCTATATGAAAAATAGGTGATTTTTCCTACTGCCATTCTGTGAATTCTTTGTCAGAACCTGCAGAGAAAATGCATCCACCATCCAAAAGTAAAACTCATGCCTCCCTGCCTGCTACCCAATTTATCTGAGGACTTCAGCTGCACATGAGAAAGACTAATTATTTCTTACCTGAAAAAAAACCCCAAACCCTTGCTTATTTTCCTTTATTTTTTTTTGCCCCTCTGAGAGCCTTGGGAAGACAGACCTCTCAGTAACATCAACACTAAGGGAGTTACTAAGTGCCCAGTGGTAACACCAGTGGCAGAAACACTGCTGAAGACCCGAGATTGGCTGCAGTACTTCTGAAGACCCAGACCCCAGCTGTCTGTGTCCGTGTCCACCTCTGACTAGAGAGTTGGATCCTACTGATTCAGAGCATCCCAAGCTGATGATTTATGGGACACATTAGGTCTGGGAAAAATCTGATTACACACACAGTGGCACCAAACAACTGCTGGCTGGCAAGTCTTCATAGCAGGTCAGTGTGTTTGTGAACTTAGCTTCAGGTAAGAACACTTGAAACTGTGCCTATGTTTCTCTCCATTGCAGAGATGTCACCTGTATCTGACTACTTCTGTCTCCAGTATATCTTTCAGCATCTTCATAGAGTGCTCTTATTGTAATTTTTTTTTTTTTTTAGACAGGAAACCAAGGAAGAGTAGAGTAGAGTAAGCGACTTTTCTAAGATCACAGATAGCAAATATTCATATTTCCTAGCTTCTTCACCACAGGCCTGCCCTACCTGTCTCAGTTGAAGCCCATAACTTTCCAGCAATCATGAGAGTGTGGATCACCACATTTTATTTTTAGTGTATTTATTTTGGGTATGTGCTTACTCATTACAAGATAATAGTTAAAAGAATGAAGAGTAGTAGCAGCAGTAGCTTTATTCACCTGAGGAATTTGTGCAAAGGGTAGAGAGCTCTGTAAACATAGTGTTTTTCAGTACAAGATACCAGTTGCTTCCAGCTTTAAAATTAGACCAACTGCTTCCCAGTCAGTGGGAGACTGGCTGTGTTTCAGCATTAGTTTCTTATCAGAAAGTGCAAGTAATGTCCAAAGAGATAGTACCCAAATAGGAAACGCGATGCCTTGTATTTTTGTCCAGAGCATTTGCTGTAAAGCAACAGCTGGCTTGAAGTTGCAGCAGCAGAAAACCAATTTGTCAGCTCAGCTGATGAAAGTGGCCTGTTGTTAGCAGCAGGTCATCAGGGTGGTCGTGAACAATGGCCCTTTTATGATACATGGGCTTGTCCATCAGCAGCTGCCAGAGATGGACAACAGTCCCATTTACCTTATGGCCCAGCCTGGTTAAAACAGTCTTCTTGCCTTGAACATGGGAGCCCACTTTCTATTTGGACAGTGCCAAATGCTCTGAACCTGTTGAAGTCAGGCCTTCAGGAATCCCACCACAAAGCGCAGCTCGGGGTGGGTTTGGGCTTCACACGATATTGTTGCAATTGTAAAAAAAAGGAAAACAGCCAACGTTTCCTATTATTCATCAGCAACGCTTCTAGATCCGGCTTAACATTTGATGCCTTCTTGCTGGGCACTACACAGACATGCTGAAGGCAGACCCTCTTCGGGCCGAAGAGGCTGGGCAGAGGGACACCGTCCCCCTTCTGCAAACAGGCAGCTGAAACGTGAAGAGCCTTATCCAGGCGCAGGCAGGAAGTTGGTGGCAGAGCCAGGAAGCCTGAACACAGGAACTGAGCCCCTGTCTAGTGCATTAGACAACAAGACTGTCCGGCCCAGTTGCACCAACACAAACAAGAGGAACATTTAGTTCACAGTGTGGTTTATAACAAGCCTCTAAATGTTGACGTTTCCCTAGCTAATTCTTTCTTGTGGAAACAGCTTAAAGCACGCATTCTTTGGGCTAATTAGTTAATCAATGTATAAAACTACACGAGTCTAACTTCACATCTCATTTGTTTTAGAGTAAATATGCTGATTTTCACTAGGTCAGAATTTGGCCTGTACATATCAGTGAAAGTTTCTGCAAGTAATTACTGTAGACTACAACCTAAGTTGTGCACATGAGGAGGTACCTCCCCATCAGTGATACTTCAGCAACAACAAAACGCAACTGCAGCAGGTATTAGCAGGAGAAATAATTCCAACAATTCTCTCATTGCTTTTCACAGACATTGCTAGGCCTGCTTCGTGGCAAAACAAGTGACATAAGAGAATGGCCAGGTCAGTGAAAGCTCCATTCAATGGCAAAGGTGTTCCACAGGAAGCGTGTCAAAGCTCAACTGACCATCATTTCATTTGGCAAAGTCATTTGGCAAAGTCAGATGTGTATATTTGGGGGCATTCCACAGAATAAAAAGTTAAATTCTAAACTTGCATCATGA
>JAOXNO010000005.1:6734812-6745889 GCA_028565335.1 Limnodromus scolopaceus
GTGGCAAAACAAGTGACATAAGAGAATGGCCAGGTCAGTGAAAGCTCCATTCAATGGCAAAGGTGTTCCACAGGAAGGGTGTCAAAGCTCAACTGACCATCATTTCATTTGGCAAAGTCAGATGTGTATATTTGGGGGCATTCCACAGAATAAAAAGTTAAATTCTAAACTTGCATCATGAAAGTCATAAACCTTTTCAACAGAGGGGTCTCTTTGCTTGAAGCACAGCACACATTCTGTTGGGTTTGCCAATAAAGCTGTGCAAACATTCAAGGGTGAGTAGACCACAGCAAGATACCAATCCAGAGCAGAACAAAGTGGTTCCAATTTTGAAAGGTAGATTCAGAAAAAGCAGGGCAGTATTGTGTAAGTGCACAGCAACATCACTATTTTCTTTCAGGAGTACCGGCCCATCACTGGCACAACTGGCCAGCCACTGGTACAGATACAATTCCAGGTGACAGTGAAAGGCATTAGTGATCTAACTGGCCTGTGACCCTTGCTGACATTTTTCAGTGCTTTTTTAAAAGAGAAACTTAGGAAGGTATTTTAAATGAAGATTTCTTATCCTTTTGACTTAGAACTAGTCTCTGAAAGGATTTATATAAGGAATGTATGAAAGCTCTTGTTGCAGTGCAATAAGAGGATGCAAAAAAAATAAATCCAAACTGCTAAGACAAAGCCAAAAAACCCCACCAACATCTTCCCTGAACATACTCTTCTGTGTATTTTCAGTGCCCACAGCTTGGCAGAAAGTTGCAGAAATTCATTGAAAAAACAATACAAGCAGCACCATATGAAGGAAATAACTTCATTTCTGCTGAATTCTAATCCCCCCAAAAACACAGAGGCAAGAACAAGGTGTAAAAACAACCAGGTCTGACTTTGTATTTTGCACTGTTCTCCTTTGCTCCTCTATTTACAGGACTATTAATTCCCCTTTATTTCTTTTTTCCTTTCCAAGCATTCTGGTTGCTCACCCAGCCTCTCAGGACCTGAGCACACCTGTGCTGGCACGGAGGATACCTGTGAAACGTTTCTTCTATGTACTGTTATCACCAAAGCAGTGTTATCACAGGCAATACTGTTCAAATAAGCTTCATTAGTTTTTAGGAGTCCCAGCTGTGGATTCAACAAGCATTAGCCCAAGATGCTGAAGCAGATGTTGAAAAATCAGTCTAATATTGGTAAAAACCAACGGGAACAAACCCACAACAATGGCTAGCATCAGAAGTGCTGATGTGTTTAGCTAGTTTATAGGCTATACTTAACAGCAAGCATTGAACTGGCTGGCTTTGGTACCGGGAAGCACTGCAGCTCCAGCGGCAAAGAGCTTGCTATGGGTTAGCTGATTTTCTACTGGAGTTTGAGGTGGTACTGAACCCCATTGGTGATAGAAGAACCTGCTGGAGCCACTGACCTGGGTCAGTTAGGAAAGCTAGACTGGTAATATCCATGTTCCGCTGGAGTTTAACCCCCAGCAATATTCCCATGAGGAGGGTATGGCCATGCTGAGTAGAGCAAAGTACTGCAAGGTTGGGCAAGGAACCTCCACTCTCCCATCTGTGCCCTGTCCCCTCAACACCCAGCCCACAGCGAACATCCCATGGGCTCCATCTGCTCACGTTAAGAAATAGAGTTACTGAGGAGCCACTGGATGCCAAATCTGTTCCAATTTGCTTTCCAAAGAAATCTCATTTTTGAGACACCTTTGAGAGAACTCATCCCAGGCTGTGGATTTTGTGATCCCAATAACAGTAGGAACAATTTTATAGACAAAAGTTACAGGATGTTTATGACAGGTGAGCTCTTGGTCCAACAGCAGAGATAGACTTGGTAGATCTTGGCTTTCTCCAGTTACCCAGAGGGAGGTTATTTGTAGCACGGTCTCTGGCTCATCTAATGCAGGGCTATTTGTCAGAAATCAGGCCCTATCTACTCTGTCAGCTGTCTAGGACATATGTAAAGAGTCACTGTGGCAGCCCCTTTCTATCATGTAAGCACAAGCATCTCTGACCTGCCATTAACTATAAACAAGTTCTGCATTCCCAGGATCGCAGAGACCTTACGGGATGCTTAGCTGGGAGGAAGCTGTGCTTTGGGGCCAATGGGATCTGTATTTTTTCTTTATTGCCAGAGGAGCGGAAACTGGCTGTCTAACGCTATCATCCACAAAATGCCATCCAGGGCCAGCTGTGTATAGTTCTTCGTTATTTTATGTGATCTCATTAATGCATCCTTACAATAACCAACATGCAATAAGTCCTAAAGCAACACAGATGAGATCAAAGTGGGTTTTCCTTCTTTGACATTTGTTGCTTCTTCCCCATCAGCAGCCCTGAAAAAAGCCTCCCAAGACAAAGAACATCTTAAAAGCCAGTTCATCACCCCATGAGAAAGCACCTCGGCAGAGAGAGCTGTTACTCTTCTCTCACTGAGCAGATTCTAACAAGACGATGACAGAGCACAGACCTAGAAAACTCTGCAGCCTCTTCCCAAGACACTGTTCTCCCCCACACAGAGTCTGTGACCTCGTTAGAACAATGCAAATCAGTCATGTGTCTTGAGCCAACCTTACTGAATGGATTTACAGTACAAGAGCTCTGGTAACACAGGCTCAGATAACTTAGATGTGAAGAAAAGTTTATGTGAAGAAAAGTTTTTGTGTAGAAGGAAGTGTCTCCTCTTTTACTGGGTTGTAGATCAGATGTTACAACAGTGACTCTCCCTACAAATCTGACTTTTTATATCTTTATAGTTTGTGTATCCTTATCCAGCAACACTCCCACTGCAAAACCTAACAGCCCTTGGGAGTCTTCAGAATGAAAGCTGTTAACTCATGTTTACTAATGAAGAGAGGGAAAATTTTAATTAAGAGTCTGTAAAGCTGAGAATTATACAAATTTGTACAATTCTACAATATAAAACTCTATAACCTCAAAACGGGAGTGCTCACACAGACTGACACCTGTGTTCTATATACACAATAAATACCTGTGCTAAGGCAAAAAACCTCACTAGTACTAAGATTTCCTGGTCCTTCTCCTGTCCCAATCCTTATCCTCACCCTATAGTACTTTGCAACAGAAAAAAACCCACCCTCATAAAGTATATGCAAATGATGCTAGAAAAATCCTTCACGATTATCAAATGATAATTTGAGCATCTTGCCTGAAAGTCTGCCAAAATAATTTCTGTATTCCCCTCTTCCCACTCAGTTTGTGTCTGGAAACATATTTTCCTCTATTGTCTTAAACTTGCTTCTAAAAAGCATATTGAAATAATCTAAAAGAAGAGATAGCTTTTATCATGGGAGTTTTTGTAGATGAAGATAAATATTTTTCAGCTCCATTTTGCACATAAGAAAATCCTTCCAAGCACTTTTACTGCAGGAAAATGGGACTTAAATATTTGAGGAGAAAGAAAAGATACAACTAAAGGCAGTGGGTTTTGTTTGCTAAACAGTTATGTTCATGCATCAATGACACCCTCTGACATGTTTACAGAACTGTTTCCAGTTAATCTCTTCACCTCCCAACAAAGCTGGAGAAATAAACATTCTAGATTGCCCCGTGAGCCAGGAACACACTTCCCAGAGCAGTCCCTTTTAAATGCCCGGCCAAGTCGAGTCAATTTAAGTTTTGCCCATTTCAGTTAATTGTAGAGGGAATTTACATGGTCAACATACACAGAAGGAGGAAGAATTTACCTTAAATGCTCAGATTATTACTTGCATGTGCTGTCTTTCAAGCTGTGGGCTTTGCATTTGATGTGCAACATTTTCTGTGACTTGCAGAAGGTCCTTCTACTCTATCATTTGTTTGTGTATTTTGGAAAATAAATGTTTGTGTTATACAGAATTTTCAGATCTTTTTGCACAAGCTTCAACAAGGAATGGATGTCAGGACTTGCTTTTACTGCCTATTCAAAGGGTTAGTTGATTTTTGGAGGGTGGAACCAGGTGCTAATCATGAGATTTTAAATTCTGAATGGTCAAGTGAGTTTTTGATAAAATGAACAATCGTTTTCTAAACTTCAGGCAGAACCACCTTGATGGAAATTGTGCAGCCACACATTAGGCTGGGATGGGAATTACAAGCCAGTTCTGTTAATTTTCCCCAAACTCCCATTTCTCTACGAATGTAGTTAATCAAGTTCTAGCTGTGCTAAATCCAGTAGTTTTCAGTGTGATCTGGGTTTCATTCCCATTCATAGCATTTTAGCATGTGTGCTCTTATGCCCAGGCTCAGGGAAAAATAAACTGCCATTTCTGATATTTAAAAAAACTGAATATATATATATATATATGTATTTCTGGGTTTTGTTTCCTTCTGCTATCCGAAGGTTTTTTGCCCATGTGCACTAAATTACTTTTTTAAATTTTCTAGACCTTTTAGTATCTTAATTATATTTTACTACATTTGTTTCCCAACACGGATTTAAAGATAGAGAAAAGTCTGATGAGCACAAGTTTCCTTCTTCTGCCTCCTGAGAAATAGCTGCTTCACAGAGACCCGTCAGAGCAGGGTCCTTGCTCTCCTTCCTCCGCCTGCCCAGGGAACAGACAAGAAGTTTCCAGGACAAGGTTATCAGGAGCAAAGAGCAAATTTGTCGTTTGCAGTGACCGCTCTACGTCCTTCCTTCTGGGCACACAAGCGTGACAGAATGCTGTCCCTGCATCCATCCCGTCTGACCTGCGGCGGAGTTTCTGCCCGTTCCCCGGAGGCAGCAGGAGCGACAGCAGATGAGGCGGCAGAGGCTCAGGGGTGGGTGTTCAATGATTCATAATGAATCAGCAACACCACAACTCCCGAACGCTGCCGCTTCCTCCAGCTCTCCCACTGCAGTTATCTGTCCAAAACCGTTAATTCTTTTTTAAGACCACGCTTTTGCACAAAGCTTCATCTATTTGAAATGTTAACATTTCTTTTGGAAGAGAAGCGGGGGGGTTTTCCCCTACCCTAATCCCCAGCTGCATCACCCTCCCCAGGCAGCAGCTGGATCCTACCCCTTCCCCTGTCATTAAGGTAGGGCACAGGGTGACCGTGCAGACCCTGCCCTGAGTCCCAGCTGCCAGAGATCAGCTGTAACGTCAGCCTGAAAGACCCAGGCAGCCTCACAGCCAAAGCAGCCCTGCTTAGCACAAAGCAAGCTAATGCTGGGTGCCTGCGTGTGCTGGAAATCTGGGAAAAAATCATCAACATATGACTATAAAATCCATCTGGTCCATCCACTTATTCCCCCCTCCTCCCAGAGCAGAGCAATATTTCCTAAAAATGAATGCTGCCACCACTCCTTTCCTCTTTCGAGCTTCAGTTCTCTTTGCAGAGAGCACTGCAGGACGTGGTCAATCGTTATCCTGGAGCACCCAGACTTTCCCAGGCTCACAAAACTCATGTTGAAATTACTTGACATTTTCTTCATCAAAGAGTGACTCAAGTTGTTAAAATATTTCCCATACCCATTTTCTAGTAATCAGTGTAAAAACCCCATAATCTTTTTTGAGATCATGTGTAACTCAAATGTTAATTTTTTAACCTCATTTTTTCCAAGAAAATAGGGAAGGCAAGGAATACCCTAATTGCCAGCCAGGGTCATTTGTGGTAATCTTTTTAATAAGGCATATTATTACTTAATATCTACAGTACAAAACCTTACCCTTCCCAACCACACTGTTGTTCTTGATAAACCATCTTTTTTTTTCAGCTTAACAACTTGGATTGTATTAAAAAAATTAAGCCCATGTGCTGCTAGTAACATGCAAACAAGATCAATGGCACGCTTTGAAAAGCAATCCTCCCGGCAGACGCAGATTTTACACTATCTACACGTCCACTACGAATGAAACAAGCAAAGCCATTAAATCAACAACAGAAATAAAATAACCCAGTACTTACATTGACCTTCATTTTGTTGTCTCCTGCTTCCCTGTTACTCCATCACCTCACGAAGGAGGAGGCTGTGATCTCCCCCAGCCCAGTTGAATAGATGAGGCAGGAGCACTGGGGGGTCTGGCTGGGAGCCTGGAGAGCAAATGCCCGGCCTCCTTCCACCTCCTGCTGCATTTGCTGGGAGCCCCAGAGGAGAGCAGCTATTAGGGATGAAGGGAGCTAATTACGTAGCAAAATTATCTGCAGGGTACAATTGGCCTGCAGCTGCTGATGCTAATGAGGGTCTGGTGCAGGACACACAGATGTCCCTCCTGCAGAGACCCCCGGGGAACTGCCTTTTCTGCTTTCCAACTGCATCTTACTGGGAAAACCCAGGGCAGCAGGGATGAACCAGAAAACCAGGATTGGATTTTAAAGCATTTTTGCAGCATCATTTTTTCCTCTTGCTTTTTTTGAACTTAAAAGTGGTTTGATATACTTCTGAAATTTTCACGTTCAGGTCTCTAGAAAACTGGATGGATCTTATTTGTAATTAGGGGAATCACTGCAAAATAATCACACTCTTCAGAGGCAGAAAACCTGAGGAGGAAAGCTAAACATTAATGGCAGCTGAAGGGCTTTGTTTCTTTGATTATTTAAAAAAATTCTTTAACAGTGTTATTTAAAATTCTCCGTAGTTGCTATTTGCTCAGCAACAGCTCTGCCCAGGTTATGCTTATGCAAATACACAGGTTTTACTGCTTTGTACTTGTGAATATCTTGGGGTTTGCAAACTTTTACTGGTTGTGCTTTTGTATCTGCTGCCTTGTCTCTGGCAAAAGCCTTTTCCTTCCTCTTTCCACGGTAGCTTCAAGATGAAATTAGACACTCACTCCCAAACCCACAATCGCGTAACTAGAAAAGCAATACGTCTTTAATAGAAAATGCTGAATTGAAAATGCTTTCTCAACAAAATCTACACCTCAGGGCTGGGGCTGGGAGCAGACAAGCAGTGACACCATTGTCCAAATGGGAAAGAATTCCTGGCACAAAGCAGCTCATTTGAATGCCTTCAGGGGTTTTCTTTTCTCTTTTCTTTCTTTTCTTTTCTTTTCTTTTTTTTTTTAATATTACAACCAGCAGTTTTACTAATTTGAACACTCCTCACAGAAGATGAGGAACAGCCCGTCACTTACTACCCTGGAACTATTCAGGTGCTACGAGCATTTGAAACCACCCAGAAATACAAGAAAGCCACAACTTCTGGCCCCAAAACTATTTTCAAATACAATTAAATGCTCTCTTGAACTAATCCCACCCAGGACCCCTGCCATACCAGGGCAGGGGCACCCTCCACAGACCATGGGTGACCCGTGCTGGGACAGGGACCCCCCACGGGACAGGGGCCATGGGTGTCCCATGCTGGGACAGGGAGGGAGGAGTGGAGAAAACCGGGCAATAATCATGGAGCAGCAGCAGCCAGAGACCTTTTCCCCATCCCCAACCTCCTCTGCCACCGTCACCTCCTTGAAGGAACTGGGGTGGACCGGGTGTAACCCGCACAAAAATAAGGCAGGTTGAGACGAGGAAGGGGGAGGGAAGGTGTTTACTTAAGTGTTTGCTTAATTGTTTATGGTTTATTCTTTCCCAGTCACCCAAATTAGTGATAAGAAGTTTGTGGTAACTGGCAATAAGTTACATGAGCTGAAAATTCTCTGGGTTGAGACTGTTTGAGTCCATGACAGAACTAAAGTTTTACCTCTGAGATTTCCCCAGGAACACTGGGCATCACATCCGCTTCCACCCGACTGCATCCCTGAGAACGGCCCCAAACTTAGTGTCTGAGGCCTGGGAAAATGGAGACTTCACCATTCTCACCAGTATTTCCTCTTGGCTGTCTGAGTAACTCCTTGCTCAGTGTATTAGCTCTGGCAAATCCTATTTTGAGACACGTATTTGCTCCCAAACAGTGTTTGAGGTGGAGACCAGGGGTGGCAGCGGCGCCCCAGAGCCACGGGGCTGTAGGTGCCCACCCCCGGGCTGCAGAGGAGCTCACAGAAGCACATCTCACTGTCCTTCACGCAGGTGTTTGTGGACGAGATGGGAATACGTAAACTGGGCATTTTGAAAGGATGGATAAAGTTCAGATCAACTTAATGTGTGTTTAAAAAAAGCTCCTCTTTTTCCTTTGGCAACAGCACAGCAAATGTTGTCGAACAGCGCGAGAACCGTTTCCCAAGCGCAGCCCGTCACACGGACTGTGTTTTAAATTGCACCAAGAGGTGCAATGTTTCCTGTGCAGACTCTGTGGCAGGCGTGTATGCAACAAGAAAGAAGTAACATCAGTTCTCTGGCTGTGCTCATACGCTGGGGTCATTTTCAGAAACGGTGATCCCGGTGAAGGTGGAACAGCTGGGGCACAGAGGTAATTGCGAAGCGTTACCCGTCACGGCAAAGCTACTCACAGTTGGCACATGGTGCTTCAAGAAGTCCAGGTAGTAGGAAAAATACATCTATAGTATTTTCATATTAAGTATAACACTCAAATATTACAATAAACAGTATTGCTAGGGTAGTATGAACCTTATAAACAGTTCAAAAATGATACTGCAGAAATTTGACTTTTTCAATTGTTATTTCAGCTGAATTTGATGGGGTGTGCTATGGCTGTGTCTAAAGATCTCACAGCAGAACAGGAGACCAACTTGCTGCCGTTACAGTTCTTTGGCCATTGGCAATCCACTTAAGAAAATTGAAAAGATCCTACCTTCTCTGTGTAGAAATGAAAAATGTCATGCATCAATTTTTTCAAACATAAAAATTAGTCCTCTTATCTTTACATGCCTCAACGGAAAATTTTGAGTGCAAAAAAGTGACTCATTGAGCTAGTACTCAGCTTTGTTCCCCCGCTACGTTGTATCAAATTTCCAGGAGGCAGTTTATTTACAGTAAACATTGAGATCATAATCCAGGGTGAAAGATAATAATTCCATTACGTTGCTTATTAGACTTGTAGAGTAGGACAATCAAGGCACTGACTGATCGAGACTTCAGCATTCTCTAACCCTTAGAGCTGCAGCAGGGTATTTTATCTATGTGTGTATATAAAATTATACTGGATGCAATACAAATAAATGTAAAAAACCTTATAAACTAGTTCCAGTCTTTCAAAAGAAACAAATATAGTACTTAAAGATTCCTTCTGTTTTGCATGTAACGTAGGTAAATTATCTCTTACCCAGCAGGTCACCTGGACTGTCACAGAAAGTCCCTGACAATACTCCCATGCCTCTAATGTCACTACAGGATAGCAGTTAAGTCAGGTGGAACCTTGAAGTTATATATTTATTGTTTCATAATTGTGTTTATTCACGGGTATTTGTTATTTAGGAATGCTGCTTTATTCAGAGTCCTCTCCAAGAAGACATTTTTTCCAGTCAATAGTTTTGCTGCAACAAAAAGTGCAGGCAGACAGTAGGTACCTGAGCATCACAGAGAGCCCTCCGTCCGCCTCGAGACCAAACGTTTCCCACATCCCCGAGCATCAGCCTGAACTCAAACCCCATACCTACTCTAGGACCCTTTTATCTTAATTGTTAATATGCTGTATTCAAAAAAAACCAAACCCAGACATACCTTTGCAGATCTGTTGGCTCTTACGTTTTTATCCATGGCTGTCATTCAGCAGCGGCGTCACTTTGAGCAACAGAGATAATTACGGCAGACTGAGGAGAACTCAGCTTTGCGCAGTCACTGGGTGGTAGGAGCTACGTCTCAAGAAAGCACATCTGACATCTCTACTCCTAAAAGCGTTTAGGAATTTATAGAAAAGATTCTCATGAAAGATAATTTCTGTGACAACAGGTAAGATTAAAAACAACAGAATGCAAAACAGAAAAACCCTATTAGCATCTAAAAGTGAGAAAAGAAGTCTGTCTGCAAGTGGAATTTTCCTTGATCTCTCTTGTCACCAACTTGTCGCAATTAACCGCAGTCAGAAGTGTTACCCTTCTTTTTTGCTGCATGTTCCTGTATTTCCTCTTTTAGCAGCGCAGTGAATACACGAGCACTACGCACCGCCAGGCTGGTACAACGTCCCATAGAAATAAAACCGCCACAAGCATCTCAATTTGGGATTTTGAAGCCAACATTTTTCGCACCTTCCAAACCTGTCTCAATGCTTACGGCACCGATACCGGTTTTTGTTATAAAAGGGGCTTTGTGAAAACCTGAAGTATTGCTGTCCGTTCCTGGGGGTGGGCGAATGCTGGGCGAGACTCCTCCTGGCTGCACCAAGGCTGAAGCACGAACACAAGGAGATGTGTGGGCTTCAGCTCCTGCCCTGCAGCACCCCGCTGAGTTACGCTGCAGGTGTCTGAAGGGTCCCTTACAGCCACCCGGAGAACTTCCTAACCTGAACTACAGTTACCTGAGCTGCTTTTCCTTTACTGCACTTCAGTTTTGCTGGGATTCAGTGTCACAGGGCAGCTCTGGTGGAAAGGCACCCGCCATGTCCAGGTAATACTTGTCCCAGACCAGTATCCCCTGTTAAGGAGAAAGTCTGGGATCTGTGTCAGCAGGTGGTGAACCAGCCTAGTTCCAGAAGTGGCCTTTTAGGAAAGACTTTCCCTAGAGCCAAGGGATGCTGAAGGCTGAAAGATATAAAACTGTAATTATGATTTTTCTCCAAAGCTGCTCTGTCTTCAGGTCGTCACGGCTCGTTGGCCTCAGGTGTTAGCTGTGGCATCACCTCCCCACGCTTCCACGACAGCATCTTCCGAGGAGAGGGCAAGAGAAGGTTACATGCCAGACGGATACAATGAACTTTCAGAGAGGTGATGGAGACTTTCTTGAGGAGGTGATAAACCGCGAGGATGACAGAGCTTCCCTGAGCAGAGCAGCTCACTGGGACGTAGCTACCAAGAGCTACCGACTGCAAAACTTGTGAAGGGCAAGCGACTGCGATGAAATTTTAATTGATGAAACAGAGACTCTAGGTGTGAAGCCCGCCCGACTGTGACAGGAAACATGATCGCACGAAGAATGTTTAACTAGATATTTCCAGACTTGCCCAGTGAGAGGAGGAATTCCCCTGCAGCCAAACACACATAGAATCATAGAATCATAGAGTTGTCTAGGTTGGAAGGGACCTTAAAGATCATCTAGTCCAACCATCAACCTAACTCTGACAAAAATCACTAAACCAT
>JAOXNO010000005.1:6754623-6791047 GCA_028565335.1 Limnodromus scolopaceus
CCGGCCCGGCCCCTCCCTCCCGCCCTCCCCGGGAGGCCGCATCCTCCCGCCCAGCCCCGGCTGCAGGACCAGGGCCCGGGCGGGGAGGGGGCGTGTGGAAGCGGGACTGAATGAGGGCGGGGAGCCCCGAGCGGCAGCACGGCGGTCAAGGAGAGCAGGGGACGGGCGGTGTCGGGCGGGAGACCCGGGGCGGGCAGCGGGGCCGGGGGGGATCAGAAGCGCGGGGCGGCGGCGGTACCTACCGACCCTTCCTTCTGCCTCCCTCGCTCTCCCCCTAAAATGGCGACCGGAGCCCTGAGCGCATCGATCGGCGGCGGCGGTAGGGGCGGAGGCGGCGGCGGCGGCCGAGACCGCAGAATGCTCCTCCGCGAGGGCTGCTGCATCGAGCGCCCGCAGATCGATTGGAGGCGACTCTTGAAGGAGAGGATTTCACAGCGTCACATGACCGTGACGCCCGGCGCGCGCGCCTGGGCGCCGGCAAGGCCCCGTCCCCCCTCCACCGCCCCGTGTCACGTGACGAGTGACGCGCCAAGGGAGCCCCCGAGCGGCGGGGAGGGGCTGGGGGGAGAGGGGGGGCGCGGCGGGGCCCGGCCGGGGCGGGCGGAGGCACAGCCAACCGCCTCCGGGAGACCCTCACCCCTTTCTCCTCTCTGGGGGAGGTCAGGGCCTCGGCCGGCAGAGCGGCCGCCGGGGCGGGTTGCGGGCGGCAGGCCCCAACCAGCTGATCAGCCCGGGGAACCGGCCCCCAGCGCTGGGCTGGGGGGGAGCGGCTGATGGGAGGTGAGGGGCCGGGGCTTTTTTTGTGTCCCAGCTACGAAAGGCTGTTTCTGCCGGGACACCGGGATCCCCAGGTGCGGGGAGGTGAAATAACAAGTGTCAGGCACTGCTGGTCCCTGCCACAGGCCTCTCCCACGGCTCCGGCCGCTCGGGTGGCACAGCCACAAGCCCCTCGCACGGCCGGGCTGCAGGGTCCCCCAGCAGGCGCAGAGCCTGTCGCCGCAGCACACCGCCGCCCTCCCCAAAGTCCTACTCACGTCAGCCTCAAGAAACGGCAGTCGAAGTGGACGCGGGTCAAGCAGGGGGGATGCCATGCTACCCATGCCCCGTGGCAGCTGACGTCTATCACACGCTGCAGCCACGCGACGACCCGACATCTTCTTTTTACCTATCCTGTACCGCTTGCAAACACCAACACACACAACCAGGGTCGCCTTCGCACTTGTTTTCCGCACCGCAGAGACAGTTAAAAGTTGCCTTCAAGCACGGTTCTTCAGAGGCCCCGAAGTACTGAACCGAGTTTCGGCTGCCGCTTGTCGCTCGGCGGCCGAGGTCCCCCCTCACGGGTGTGAGCAGGACCACTGGGGCAACCAGTCACTGGGGCAACTGGCCACTGGGGCAGCAGGGCAGCCCCGCGCTCCTCCTGCGCTGTTACTCACAGACCAGACGGCACTCGCCGAGTGGCGTTGTCCCGCTCAGTGTCTCCTCGAGAACCTGTGGCAGTTTTGGAAGCTGCTGGGGGGGCTGCGGGTCACCGCTGGTGTGACAGGAGGGGTCGGCGGGCTGGCGCAGGTCTCTCAGGCCGGGGGCGCGTCCCCTTCGCACTTGTCCTCGAGAGCCGCCGGCACGTGGAGCGCTGCCCTGGGCCGCACGTCCGGGGCACGGGCGAGGCCGAGGCCTTGCTTCACCCCTCCGCCCGTCCTCCCGCTCCTCGGGGCTGCCAACCGCCACCCGGGGGCACCTCCCTCGCCGGCCGGACACAATGGCCCCCGGCCCCACTCACGCTCGGCTCCACGCGAGGTGGCAGCACCGCCTCTGCCGCGGCCCGGGGTGGCGGGGTTGCCGTGTGTGGAGGAGGAGAGGGAAGAGGCCGGTGCCTGGCAGGATGCGGGACTAACCTGGCGCCCTTCCCCCGCCGGCGGCGGCACGCTGCGAGGCCTCGGTGGCTGCGAGGAAGGGAGTTGTAGCGTTGCCACAGGTGGGTGGTCTGGGCGTACGCGATTTGCGTAACGGAAGACCCGGCCAGGCAGAGACTTTGCGGAGAAAAGTGTGTAAGCGGGGCGCCGATCCACGCAGTTGGAGTACGGAAGGAGGCAGCGGCGGAGGGACGGTACGTAAAATACGCATGTAGCGCAAACACCGCCCTCGGGGCGGGCGGGTTGGCCCTGCTCGGGATACGCAGCAGGCTGCCGTTGCGCATGCGCCCCAGGGGCCGGCGGCGACGAAGCTCGGTCTCGCAACGAGCGGAGCGTGCGGAGAGCCAATCGGCGGGCGGGCCGGTTGAAAACGAACAAATCAGCGGGCGCGCTCGGCGGGAGAGTGGCCAATGGCGAGCGGCGGCAGTTTAAAGGGGTATTTAAGGGAGGGCGGTTTGAATTCAAACAGCCGCGGCAGCCGGAGGGAGCGGAGGTTCGAGGTGAGCGAGTGGCTGGGATCGATAGTAGGGCTGCGGCCCGGGGCGCCCTGCCCGTCGGAGGTGCTGGTAGGGATGGCCCTGGGCTGGCTGGTGGGAGGCTGGGGGCACAGGCTGGCGGTTGCGGGGCAGGGGCGTGAGCTGACGCGCTGTGGCGGGACGGCAGGCCTGGCCCGGCTAGGCCTTGAGGCCTCCCGGTGTGGGAGGGTGGTGAGGGGGAGGGGGCATGTTTTGGAAAAAATCTCTGAGACGCATTGTTTTCTGTGGAACTGACTCTAATTTGCTACGTCTCGTCTATAGGCTAAGCTATATGTAGCTGTTCTTCTCAGGCACTATGGATAAGAACATGAAAGAGAACCATTCCGGATACCCCAGTCGTGCTACGAAGGTAAGTGACCTGTTTGGTTTTGGTGGGTGCGTGTGTATTGATTGCACAAGAGCTACAGGTTTCAAACTGTCTGTAGTAATTATTAGCTGTGCTAAATAGCAAAAAGGGGAAAAAAAAAATCTGGCTTGAAACAACGTCTTCCATGTGCAGGAAACAATTGCCAATTTTGTCTCTTGGTAGCTCTCTTGTGGGGAGAACAGTGCCCAGGGTTTACTGTTTTTAATTGCTAATATTAGTGTGTTATACTTGAATTGGGAAAGCTTCCTCATATTTTAAGTATAATTTCAGATCATTTAAAGAGTGAGCAAATACGTGTAGCTAACTTAATCCAGATATGGCTTTCAAAAGTGAGCACTGTGTTAATGTCACTATTCACGTGCCTGTGCAGCAGTAGACAAGATCACCCAGATCGCAGGCACCTTCTCACTATTTTAACTTGAAACCAAATAGATCTTGGTAAAGTTTTGGAATAGCATGGGCAAAGCTTCTTTTTAATCAAGCTGTTAATAAGTTACTTTTAGTGAACTGAATCAGAAGACTAAATAATATCTAGAGAAAGAAAAAAGTACAAACTGTTGCATAGGTATCATTAGAGGGTCAAAAATGTGAGAAGCTAATCATTAGCGTTTTAACTGTAGGTAAAGCATCCTAGAAAAACTAAGAATTTCTAACATATAATCCTAAATTTATAGCAGAGAGCTGAACCTTACCAGATAGACTTGCTTTGTTCTGCTGAGCTCCCCTTGCAGTGCAAGGTATAGCAAGATGAAAGGAAGCAATGGCTGAAAGCAGTGTATGTTTTTATAGTAAGGATCTGCTGTCTTCACTCTGGCTGATGTTCTTCAAATGTGTGTAAAAGTTCTTCTGCTAGCCATAAATAAGTATGCTGTTGTAGAAAACTGTTAACTTTCTTGTCAATGTAGAAATGTAAGAATGTTTTAATGGGTAAGAGATTGGACAACCCTAACATCTCGTTAGTGTGCTTTGCGTTTTTGTTTCCTGCTCTACTGAATGGGGCCATAAAGATTATAATATGCTATTCTACAATTAACATCTAATTTTTTCTTTTTAAAGATTGCTAATCCCATTGGGGATGGCCCAAAACGTGTCCCTGTGTCTCAGCATTCTGCCCCAAGCCGGTTACAGAAAAGTGGAGTTCAAGCACAACGTGTTCTGTGTCCTTCAAACCTTCCCCAGCGAGTTCCAGTGCAGTCACAAAAACCTGTACTGTCAAACCAAAAACTGTCTAATAACCAGACAACGCAGCAGCGACCAGTATTTCCAGTCCAAGCGACTGCTAGGCCTCAAGTTCCAAGCAAGAACAGTGAAAAACCTCAACAGGCTGCAGTACCTGGTAATTCTGAAGATGATGTACATGTATTTATACAGTTGTGATACTTCTGTTCTGTGAAGCAGAGTGCAGTGCGGAAAAACTAAAGCTGATGATGTGGGACAGTCCTGTAGAGCAGTACTTGGCTGTGCCCCAAAGCAAAATAGCAGCGTGTATTTCAGCTTAGATGTTACTGTGCTCTCCTTGCCAGGATTTCCCATTTACAGCCAATATGGGTGTTTAAAAATTTCCAGATGCTCGTTAGTCAGCTGTGAGTTAATATAATTGGCACTCATACATCATAGTTTTTCCAGTATTCATGTTAATCTTATATACAACAATTCTGTGGTTTTGGGGGGAAGCTTAATGTTTTTATGCTTTTTAAGAAAGCTTTTAAAATTACATTTTGATAGCACTGATAGCTGCTATGCTGCTTTCCTAATAGTAAGTTACGCTAGGTTGTTTAAAGTGTCATTGAATGTATTCTGAAAACTGTTGCAGATACTGCACAGAGGTTAGATTTGCTCCCCATGTGAATTTTTGTTTTGTGTTCATGGGTCTGGCTCGTAAAGTTGATCTACTTCTCTATACATAGCAAAAAATTCTGAAGCAGAAAGCACCTCTAAACAGAAAAATGAAGAGACTGCTAAAAAGAAAAATGAAGACACCAAAAAGTAAGTTTTATGTCTAAATTGTTCAGCTAATTGAATCCTGTTGGATTAGGCTTGTTCTTAACTTCTAGGACTTCATGCTGTGACTCAGTTGCAGCTAAGTTGAAAGCTACTTGAGCTCCCTGCTTGTGGAGACCAGTGGCCCTACACTTCACAGAGACAGCGTATGAAACTAGGAAAGCTTACTTTGTCCTGATAACTCTCAGGAACAAGGACTTCCTGTAATCTAAAGAAAACTTTTGGGTAGATGAGCAATAACTCTTCCTGTGGGAGAACACTGATAGCTGCTGCTCCAATCACAAGATGTACACTTGAAAACAAAGCCTCCTTCATAGTGCAGGAGACTGGAATGTAACTAAGGGTGAAGTTAGATTTGTAGTGTGGCCACCTTAAACAGTTATTAATACAGCTGCATTAAAGGTACTGAAATGAGCATGGCTTGGTGTACAGTCTTGATTTTGTAGTAATGTGGTGGATGTTAGTATCTCTGCATAAACTTTAGGAAGAAAGAGACTAGCTTTTACAACTTCCTTTTGAAAAGTCTCAATGCATATTTTATCCTCTTGGTGTTCTCTTAAAGACTAAAATCTAGTTCAGATCACCAAGTATCTATTGAACAGGAACATTAGATATTGTAAACCTAGGAGTCAAAGCCCAGGCAAGAATCTAGCTTTTGTAATTTTCTCTTTCCTCCTGCAGAAGACAATGGTCTCTAGATGATTTTGAAATTGGTCGTCCTCTGGGGAAAGGAAAATTTGGAAATGTGTACCTGGCACGCGAAAAGAAGAGTAAATTTATTCTTGCACTGAAAGTGCTTTTTAAAACACAACTCGAGGAAGCTGGTGTAGAACATCAACTACGAAGAGAAGTTGAAATACAGTCTCATCTTAGGTGAAGTATAGTGACCAATTACACTCTTATGTTCAAATAAACAAAGTAACGTTGTTTACGGTAACATACCCTGTTGAAGAAAAGAGAAGTTTCTTTTTAAACACAGGACAGCTTGAAATGGCTGGTTGGGATTTTTGGGTTTCTGCACCGAAATTTACTTCTGTCTGCCTTGCAAGGAAGTAACCTGCTTGCTAGCAAGGAGTCCAAGCTGCTGCTGTGATAAACACCATTTATCTGCTATGAAGCTCTCAATGGATATGTTGTGACCCGAAGGAACACTTTACAAGATGTTGAAGTTTCTATGCTTGCCTTGAAAGGGGGGAGGCAGGAAAGGGAAATTAAAGTTAAATGGACAAATACCTTGTTCAGAATAATATTTAAATCTTTTTGCAGGCACCCCAACATTCTCAGATTATATGGCTACTTCCATGATGTTACAAGAGTCTACCTTATGCTAGAGTATGCACCTCGTGGAGAAGTCTACAAAGAACTTCAGAAGCTTACCAAGTTTGATGAGCAAAGAACTGCTACTGTAGGTTGTTCCAGCTTCTTACACATTACTTAGTCTTCATATCTGGAATATCTGCAGCGTAAAGCTAGCTAATATTCTGTATCTGGTTGCATGAAACTGAAATTCCTTAGATGCTAGTTTGTTTGTGCACTTGTAACAATGAATAATTTGGGAAACAAATTACTGCACAGCACTAATATAACAATGTTCAGCACTGCTTGATAGGGAGTGCTTGGTCATTTCAGGCAGAGCCTGTATTGCCAGAATTCAAGGGTTTAAGGAGTAATTGCTCTAACTTAAACTACTAATTATGCCTAGAAAAGGCTATAATGCCTTATCTGTTGCCAGATAAGCTAGAGTGACAATGTCCTTATACTTTAAAGATTTATTCTCTTTCTAAATACAGTATGTCACAGAACTAGCAGATGCCCTATCATACTGTCATTCAAAGAGTGTGATTCACCGAGACATCAAGCCAGAAAACTTGCTGCTTGGCTCAAATGGAGAATTAAAAATTGCTGACTTTGGATGGTCTGTGCATGCTCCATCTTCTAGGTGAGGATGCAATATATATCCTATGCAGTTAAATAATTCTGTAGTGAAAATGTTAGCTTTCTTGTCATGTAGGTATGGAATAGAGATAAAACATGAACTTCCTAAAATACAGGGGGCGGGGGGGAGGAAATCCTTTAAGAACTGGGCCGCTGCAGCAAAAGTCTTAAGTCATCTGCTGTAGTAGAGACAGAGTGTTATTATCCTGGGTTTTTTTCCAACTTGTATGGTACAAACTTGAAGAGTAAGACTGATTGCAGTGACTGAGATGCTTTAAAGCAGAAGTAGAAAATTTTCTGTTAGAACTTCTTTACCAAGTATTCTGGTGGTGCTGAGTCTATCCAGGGTAGACTGCACTGAAGTACTTGCCAGCATTAGCTTCTGTCTGGCTCTTGAAATGGATCTTGTAATTGCCATAATAGCAAATAATGAACTTAAACTTCTCTTCAGGAGAACAACTCTCTGTGGGACACTTGACTACCTGCCTCCTGAAATGATTGAGGGAAGAACACATGATGAAAAGGTGGATATTTGGAGCCTGGGAGTTCTGTGCTATGAATTCCTGGTAGGGAAACCACCTTTTGAAGCAGAAACATACCAGGAAACCTACAGAGCCATTTCCAGGGTAGGTGCTAACACTTGGACTAGCTGAATTGTACCGCCTTTCTGCTCTGTCTTATTGAGGCTTAACAAATAATCATCTTGAGGAAGGGTGTGTATTAGAGTTGTAGCAAGACATAATGCATAAAACTAGATCTCTAAAACTGTCTTCAGTTCTTCAGTAGCATGATTAGAAGAAACCTTAAGACACCTTGCCTGACTTCCCTGGTTCTACCCTGTTTGTCTCCATCTGAACTCCTAGTTCTCATAAAGCGACTAATCTCCACACCTTTCTCTTCTAATTTGTAGAATCAGTAACATTCAAGGTGTTATTAAAAATAAGTAACCTTAACTCTTCCTGTTGCATACCCTAGAAAGGTTCCAGTGAACTAATCTTGTTTGAAGTACACTGAAAAATACACTAGTTTAACTTCTGCAAGCAGTGAGAACCTTGTTTTCTTCAGGATTATGATGAAATTACTTATCTCACTAGGCATAAGGTGCGTAGTCTACAAGACTGACACAGCTTTCCTTACTAGCTAGATGTACCTTGGAGTCCTTTGTCTCTCTAGTTTGGTTATTACCAAAGAATTTTTGCAGTGTCTTCAGTGTCCTTTCTTTTCCTTAGGTGGAATTCAAATTTCCTCCATTTGTGTCAGAAGGTGCAAGGGATTTAATTTCAAAGCTTCTGAAGCATAACCCATTCCATCGACTGCCCCTGAAGGATGTACTTCTTCATCCCTGGATTACAGCAAACTCTACAAAGATACCTGACAGCACAAAGGGTGATGTTGCTGCCTCATCCAGGACTCAGTCTTAGCAGGCGGAACCTCATGGGATCAACAAAAGGAGTCTTGTACTGTGACTACTGTACTAATTGCAATAGCAAAAGCAGGTCTTGGAATCCAATGGGAATAGGAATGCAAATCTTTGGGTTGGCCATCATCTTAAACTCTAATTGCAATGTAAAATTATTTGACTTCTAGCTGGAGTTTGTGGAATACTTAATATACTTGAAACCCAGTTACATGTGGGCCAGGTTTGTTGATTTTGAAGTATTAAGCTGTTCATGGCTCTTATGATGTGGTCTGTCCTGGTAATGGTTCATTGTTCCAACAAGAGGAAGTTGTGGTTCTAGCTTATTGAACAGTGCAATATAGATACCTGCCTCTGAACTTACTGGGCTGCTAAGGGTATCATCACTGTGGTGTAATCTGAAACTGAGTGAGGTGAATGCATTTCTGTGTCCTAAAAATGATGTGTACATTTTTGTCTATTTTGTCTTAAATATGAGCACTCAAATTTTTAAATAAATACTTGTTATATACTGCCACCAGCATGGTAAGGTTCCTTCTGGCATTTATCGCTTCCACTGGTTATCTATATATAACCACTTGTCTTTTTCCATCAGTACAGCTTGACTTCTTGTTTATGATCACAAAGTAAGTTTACTTCCCACCTCTGTCAAAAAGGGAGCTGGTATAAATATTTTGCTCTAGTGCTGGTATGACACACTTGGTGTGGTCACTCCAGTCACAGCACAGGATTAAAAGGTAAGTACCAAATGTGGTGTTGCTTACCTTGTGGGTTTTCTACAACCAGTGAAACCTAGGTCTGCTGCTTCTTTTTTGTTTTTAAATGCAATTATTCAAAGACAAGATCATCTGAAAGCACTTCTAAGAAAGGCCTGGAAAGTATTGTTACCAAATGGGATATGTAACAGGAACTAGTGTGAATATCTAGTGTTTAAAGAGGTTATTCCCTAAAATGTAGCAAAGGTAAGGCCACTCACGACAAAAACATACAAACCAACCATTTTCCAGTAAAACACTTCAAGCAAACTAAAAGAAAGCAATTTATTGTATTTTCATTGTAAGACTTTATGGTCATCTTCACTATTTTACAAACCACTTTAAAAAATGATCCTTTTACAAGCAAGGATTCTAGAATTCAAAATATATTCTCAAATTAATTTAAAATATACTCTGCAAAAAACTTCATCTAAACAAATTGCCAGTAGTTTATACAACCATATTTATCTTAATAGGTAATCTGAATTCTGGTCATAATTTAAATGAAACTCTGTTTCTTTACTGCAAGAAAGTCTCTAGTTGGGTTAGTATTGATGTCTTTCAATAACTTTTAGGTGTGTTTGCTTTAAATGAGTCCTGCTTTACAGAAGATTGGTTTGAAAATGTTTGAATGTTCCTTTTCTGTCAACTTCAGGACAAAACATACTTGTCAGAGATGACTGGTTAAATGAAGAAAACAAGGATGTCTCATGATTATTCTGGAATTCTGTTATTCTACATTGCCCTGAACTGATAAGAAGAATGTGGGCATATAGGAAAAAACAATGCAGAAAGGCTTCTGTGAACTGGAAAAACCACAAGCACAAGTTGAACTTACTATGAAGAAATACAGACTGCTCATTGGAGTTTCAAGGACTAAGCTGTTTTAGGAAGTAGGCGGTCATAGAAAGCTACAGTAGTGGTGGTTGCATGTTGGTAACCCTTCAGCTGCAGTTGGGATACTATAGTTTTTTTACCTATCAAATACTTGGCAAACAAGCTTCCATCCACATCACAGGTATATTAATCAAGGGTAAAGGCAAAGCTTTCTTAAGGGATGAGCTGGTTTGAAACTTATGCTCTAATTAGAGCTGGCTCAGACAGCAGCAAGCTGAAGTACCCTGGACAAGCGGCCAGCTTTAGCAGCCATACTGCAAAGCAGGCATGAAACAGGAAAAATCCAGTTTGATTTTTTTTTTTAATAAGCAGCTAGTCAAAATGAACTTATCAGCCATTCCTCCTGCACCAACAGCTACATGAAGCAGCAGAGCATTGGCTCCACATTTAATAAGCAAGCCAAGCAGCTGTGACACAGCTTGCAGCACCCATGGAGGCAGGGGCCATGCTGCAAGGCTGATTCTCAGTATGTCTGCTCCTAAGGATGGTATTTTGAGGAGCATTTAACAATGTAATGCATCTTTACATACATGCATATATACCATGTATGGCTATGTCTACATTGTATATCAAGCCTCTAGCATGTGTACCTGCTCTTGCTGCTGGAACTGTTCCCTTGTTAAGACACTAAACCCTCATTTGGGTCAACAGCACAGCCCTACTGAGACTAAGCCCTTGTCAAGAAGTTCTTTGTTTTCAGGGCCTAGACACCTTGCTTCCCCAGGGCAGAGGAAGTAAACTATATTTACTGCCAGTTTTCCCTGTCTTGGAGAAAACCTGATTAACCAAGTGGTAGCAATAATAGAGAGGTACAAGGATAGATGTGGCTGTGACTCATCTTCCTAGAGCACAAACCGCCTGCTCACTTGTGAGCCTGAGAATCCTCAGAGCATCCACTGGACTTTCTGAAGGGGAAAGGAGTTAGGCTGCAATTTAATGTTATGGCTGAGTGGGGTTAATGGGTTGCTCATAACAGAAATAAAGTACTTGCTCCTCCTTCCCTGCCTTGGCAAACTCTCATCCTAACCACATGATTCCTTCCTCTCAATTCAGTAAATTCCAGGAAAAAAAAATATAAAATTACCCTGATCACTAGGGTAATTTCCTGCTATTTTACTTTGATCAGATTCCCATATGAACAGATCTGTGTCAGAGCCACCTTGGCGTAAGTGTAAGCACAAAGACAGAGAAAGACAATGTAAAAAGAGCAGAACTGGAAGGAGGAACAGGTCCAAAAGACTGATGGGTCTGGCTCAAGCTCTCTCACAGAAGCACAGTCTTAAGTCTGAAATCCACATTTACTACAGAATGTTACGCTGACTACCTAGTTTTGGGATCCAGTCTTTAGGTGAACTGAAAGGTGGTATGGGAATATATGCATGTGCAACTACATTCTAATAGGAATAGTGTCCAAAAAAGGAAATGAAAAGCACCTCTAACTGGCACTTCTAACAGTCTGGCAGACAAAAGCACAGGAATTGCTCTTGTGAAGCTATGAATTGCAGTGACCACAAATCTGAATTTTATCCACAGGAGCAGAAAGCTGCCAGGGTTAGTTTTCAGATAAAAATGTGTCTCCAGTACAAAGCCAGATCTCAATACATTGAAAACCCACAGATGCCTTCCCTCTGACTTGATGATCTTTGGAATATGTTCACATAGGAGGTAATTCTGGTTACACTGATTCAGTAGACTCAGGATTCCTTCTGACTCTATAGGCATACAAAAAAAAAAATATTTAAAAAAGGACTTTAGTAAGGCCAGTTCCTAGCCTGTAAATAAAGCACGTTTTCAAACAATGAAATCTTGAAACATGGAAGCACCACAAAGGAGCTGTAGTTTCAGAACAGTGCATCACCTACTCCAGCTAAAACAACTATCACTGTGCAATAATTAAGCATACAGGAACAACCACGGAAGTTAGTTCAGCACGTGTGTCGTATTGCAAGACTGGGGTCATCATGTATGTCTTTCATAAAAGAGACACCCACCTACCACCTTAGATTCCAGTATGTACATTTGCCAAAAGAACTATTCATGTCCTAGGATATCGTTTATTCCACAGGCTTTTAGGAAGCAAATCTTACTCTCTTTCTCAACTGCACAGTAATACACTAATGCTGCCACTCTATTTCGACAACAAAAAAATTAAGAAGCTAAATCATAAAAACCTAGAACTGAGTATTCTAAAGAGACTGCTCATTGTCAAGCATTTGTGTTACCACTTGCAGTGGAAACTAGATACCATTTTACCAGATTTTTCTAAAGAAGAGGTGGCAAAAGGGAAAGGAGATGAGGACAGCACTTTTCACAGTGTAACATTTACCTGAAAGAACAAGTAAGAAATACAAGAAGAGGTCAGCATTAACGTGAATTCAAATAAGTCCTCCAAAGAAATCTAGCAATCTGAAAAGCTACATGGATATAGAGCATTTAAAAAACAGAGTAAAAACCAGTAAGAAATCGTCATGGATTTGGGGCAGGAGGTTTGAAGAAGCCAATCTTCCGGCAGTATCGGACAATAAGTGGCACAGAAACTATAGTAATGCTGATTCGGACTGGGGCAAACAGCTTGTGAATAGCATATGCCAACACAAACGTGCTTGTACCAGCAGCCATTTTAGATTGCAACGATGATTCACTGAAACCAAGTTTGAAGAGAACTGCAGTCATATCCACACCACTGGGGAAAAAGAAAACAGGACTTTTTAGTTTATTTTAAGGTTGCATGCTAAAGAATATAAATTAAAAGTGCTATTGTTTCAGGGAATTTAACATGGCATGCTTCCAGCTCTGGAATCTATGTTTAAATCTAGATGTTGTTAAATAATAAAAACGACAAACAGTAACAGCTCAAGTTACTTCTGTAGCAACAGCACATGCAATATTTTCAGACGTACATTTTTTTTCTTAAATTGACAAGTTCCCTGTGAAGTCAAATATGTTCTTAGTTTTACAACTGCAACACTGCAGCATTTGCAGGAGAATATTCAGCCCCATGATCAACCTTCTGATAAAAGAATCTATTTTTTAATGAAATTTATCACATAAATACAGATCAACCCAAACCAAATAAGGTACCTGTTGTTAGGCTTAGAGTGTTCTAACAGAGGAATACAAAACTGTTAAAATGGTATCTTATCTAAAATCTAGCCAGTGATAGAAGTATTATGGATCTCAAATAAGCATTATCCACCACATCCATTAACATTTTAATTCTCTGTAGTCATAACAGCTTTCATCAAGGTTCTTATGTTTGGAAGCAATTTTCCAAAAGAAGTTGTTACTGTAACTTTTCCCTCTTCACTTGCCAGCATAGTATCTTGTAACTAGGAGTTAAATCACACCTGAAGGAAAATATTTTCATTGTCACCCTGTGCCACGATGTAGTAAATGACAGAAATCAAGCATTCACATATTCCCACTGAAATCAAGTGTTAAGCGGCAGGGAGTGTTTTGAGAAGCGATGTGTTTCTCTGTTTTCTCGGTTGAAATACCTCATGCTCAACAGACGTATCTGTAACTGATGCATTCCCACCCGAAGCCACATAATTTCCAACCTGACTCCTATATGGCTACCTAGTATTTTATTTTTTAATCTAATCCTGTTTCAGTGCCTGTTGCCTTCTGCAGTTTCAACTGCAGAAACTGAGTTCAACACCCAGAAAAATAAACTTATCTCTAAGCTTCAGAACTTTTGTACAGCTCTATCTTTACAGACCATACTAGTATTTGAGAACAAAAGATATCTCTGCAGAACAAAAATAAACACTCTCATGTGGCTAGTTACTCTGGTGCAGTCTCTACTCTGCTGTTTTCACCTGCCCATCATGAACGTATGCAAAAAGACCACGTACATCTATGTTCTCTCATGCCTGATGGGAGATTAGGTTCGTTTATGGATCCATCTATACTCAAAATTCAGAAGATGGATCAACCAGACATAAAGTACATATTTCCTTCCAGAAATATGCACAAAGGTAAGGTATTTAGGCTAAACCATTACCTAGAGGCTACAAACAACTGTACAAACCTCACCTTGACACAGCCAGGTAGAAGATTCCTAGAGATACTAATGAAATTCCAACATGGAATGAAACCCCTACGGCACCATATTCCTTAAAAACTTGTTTCAGTTGCTGAGATTTGTTGAGTTTCTTGTTTTCATCACTGGGATCCGTGGCTGCCTTTTCAGGGGATACACCTGCATCCTAAAAAGAAAACAAAAGTATGTATTAGCATTAAGCACAATATCATATTCCAGACAGTTGGACCAATCTGAAATAATGAAATAAGTGGCTTGTGTACAGTGCTGCTCAGAGTGCTTTGGGAAGATAGTAACACACTTTTGTTTTTTTGCCTCATGATAGCAGATGCCTGTGGCAGAGCCCATGCAAGGTCCCCTTTCCCAACTATTCACATCAAAGGGATGCACTGAGGTTGGTGCAAGTTCTCACACAATGCAAGTTTCATAATTAAAAAGAGTTATTATACTCCCAGTCTTCCGTTTGATCCAAATGTGTGCCAAGGCACACCCACACAGTTGCTTGAGCGATGAGACTGAGGTGCCAAAGAGATCTTTGCTTACTCCCACTGTTTAGCTTTACACAGTGAACTCCTGTAACTTAGCTTTTTGTTCAATGGGCAGAGCAGCAGATGGCACTGGAAGCCTACACGATACCACACTGATGCTGGCTTACAAACAACTTGCTGGTAGAAAAGGTCCGACATTATAAGTTTCTATAAATCACCCTCTGTAGATCAGCTGAAAAAAAGGAAGAACTGGAGAACTGCTACTGTTGACAGCAATAAGCAATACTGTTGCCACGATGCAGACAACAGCGGTGTAGACATGCCAGTGCCGGTGTAAATAGCCCAACTACACTGAAATTGTTTTTCATAGTAAAATTTATTGTCAGCTTTTTACCTGGGTAAATTGAAAGTGCAGAACTTCATACTAAAATATACCCCAAAGCAATTTTATAGTGCAATGCAAGCAAAGAAGGGCATATGGGCTGCTACTACTAAGTCAGCCCTTGGGTACCTTCTCATACTTGCCATAGAAGAAATAATAACTGGAGAAAAAAAATGTTTTCACAAAGACTTCAGGATTTTTCTCTAATTAGTGAGTGGTTGTCAGGAAAGATTAGAAGAGTCCTTTCTTGTCAGCTGAATTCAGCAGCAGTCGTAACAATATGACAGCCAGACTGAAGGCTGCTGTTGCCCACAGGACAGGTAGAGGTACCAAATGCCTGGCACCACTTGGTTCTACTGAAGTTCAGTGTCAAGGCACACAAATTATAAGAAAAATAATTTTGATTAATCCTTGGACATGGCGAGACTGTACATTAGGATACAAGACAGGCTCCTCTTATAACACTCATGGTAAGATGAGCTCACTTTAATCAGTGATTTTAACCATACCACCCCCACCACCCCCCAATCTCCCTAAAAAAACCTGTGTTCACTGCTGGATTTCTCTTTTTTAATTGTAATTTGTGTTCCTTTGTATTTCATTTTGACAGGAAATGACGTTGATCCACAAATATGTACTCGGGGAATTGTGTAGCTCAACTTATTCCAATTCTTGCATTTTTAAAATATGTTACTTTTTTTTTTGGCTCATGAGCCAAAGCAGTATTTCAATAGAAACTAAAATTGACCGAGAAAGAAGAACGTCCAGCTAGAAAAATAAATCCTTTATGACTTAAGCAGTTTTAATACTAGAAGTCAAATGAGGAAAAAATATTAAATGCATACTTTTTGAAGCAAGCTCATTAAGCAAAAGAATGGACTAATAGTTAGATAATATAAATACTTGCAGCCACTGGAAGTCATTAGATTCCGCACATGGCTGTACTACATGGCTGCTATTTCACTGTGCTTCAGAACTCATTCTCTTACTCTTCAGTTTTATTACAGAAAGTGTGTGTGTGTGTAGGGCGGGGGTGATGGGGGGAGGAAGGAAGAGAATGCTCTTGTAACTCCCAGTCTGTAAAAATTTAAATACTGAGTTATTGAATGGATCTAGATGAATAAACTGAACAAAATAGTCTCATAATACCTTCTGCCAAAAGCTGTCCTAACAATTCAATCAACATCACATGCCTAGTCAAGAATACTCATTTATTCAGCAGTGTGATTTTCCTAAAAGCCAAGTGTGCTTTGAATGGTATTTTAAGATTTAATAGCTTATAGTGAGTTTTTCATCCAAACAAAGATGATCCTTATGTATTTAAGGAGCCTAATATGAAGATTTTCTTCAGATAGCTGCCATGAAAACAGGAGCTGACAATCTACAGAGGTACATAATTCTCAGAGGACCCCTGAGTCTTACAGCCACACTTGTAAGATGGATCAGATGGACTGAAAAAATAAGGCCTGAAAAATAGCTTGTTCTCATCATCCAAGTACATTTCAATTCACTTATGCTCTCAGGCTCACCCGCCAGGCAATTTCTGAATGGTATTGAAGCAAGATGTTAAAAAAAGTACCACTTCAACAGATATTATTTGGACTACCAAGTACGGTCATGTCCTGAATAACATACAAGTTAACAAAGCAAGCTACCTATTTTCCATTTAATTCTGCTATAATCTTTCTGCTAGAAAGCAAGTTTTATTCACATTCTTTAGACAAAGATTCAGCTTCTGGACAAACTATGGCATGAAAACAAATCTGAAACATCATGTTATGCTTTGTAATGAGGCTGCAGAAATTAAACTGTAAAATGAGGCTTTGTATAGAAAGCTCACATTCACAATCTTGGCACAAGCAGGTGTAAAGCAGGTCCCTGTCTCCTACAGAAACCCAACATAAACATGATTTAATAATCTACTGCCATGTAGAACCCAGTTATGTATAAGTCCCTTGTTTGTTTTTCTCCCCAAGTCAATTGAAAATTAAAACCAAAACAACAAATGGTACAAACTCATGCAAATTTTTCAATCCCATGTCCAAAAAAATCAGCTGGATGTAGAAAGAACAGTGAAAAACATAATTAACTGGGTGCATCTTCGTATTTTATCTCTCAGCTAACAAAATGTGCAGTCAGGTCTGGGACCTCTCTCTGCGGGCACCCTGCCAGCGTGCCACCCACTGCCATTTTCAAGGGCCGAAACTCACACCACTTTCAGAAAACCCTTTCAGCCCCAGCCATCAGGAACACCCGGGATTCTCTGTATCTGCATGAAGTACTGAAACCCATTTTTGTTTTTATTCTTCATGATTTACCCAAAGTGCTCACACTCTGCAGCCCCCAGGGAAACACACACACACACACCACCACAGTGGCAGTGCAGGCCAGCTGAACCCCTCATCTTGAAAATACCCCCAAAAACTGGAAAACACTCGCAAACCAGGACAACTTGTGCTTTATTCAAAGCTATGATCCACTTCCCCATTAAGACATAGAATCATAAAACTGTCTAGGTTGGAAGGGACCTTTCAGATCATGGAGTCCAACCATCAACCTCCCACTGACAAAACCACCACTAAACCATGTCTCTCAGCACCTCATCTACCCATCTTGTAAATACTTCCAGGGATGGGGATTCCACCACTTCCCTGGGCAGCCTGTCCAAAGTTTCATAACCCTTTTGGTGAAGCAGTTTTTCCTAATATCCAATCTAAACCTCCCCTGGTGCAACTTCAGGCCATTTCTTCTTGTCCTATTGCTTGAGGCCTACCCCCACTTCACTACAACCTCCTTTCAGGCAGTTGTAGAGAGCGATAAGGTCTCCCCTCAGCCTCCTTTTCTCCAGATTAAACAACCCCAGTTCCCTCAGCTGCCCTTCATACGACTTGTTCTCCAGATCCCTCACCAGCTTCATTGCCCTTCTCTGGGCACACTCCAGCACCTCAATGTCTTTTTCGTGGTAAGAGGCCCAAAACTGGACACAGTACTTGAGGCACGGCCTTGCCAGTGCCGAGTACAGGGGGACGATCACTTCCCTAGTCCTGCTGGCGACACTGCTCCTGATACAGACCAGGATGCTGGTGGCTTTCTTGGCCACCTGTGCACACTGCTGGCTCATATTCAGCCAGCTGTCGAACAACACCCCCAGGTCCTTTTCTGCTGGGCAGCTCTCCAACCACTCTTTCCCAGGCCTTGTAGCGCTGCAGGGGGTTGTTGTGACCCAAGGGCAGGAGCCGGCACTTGGCCTCGTTGAACCTCATCCCCTTGGCCTCGGCCCATCCACAGCCTGCCCAGATCCCCCTGCAGAGCTTTTCTACCCTCAAGCAGGCCGACGCTCCCGCCTCACTTGGTGTCATTTGTAAACTTACCGAGGGTGCACCTGATCCCCTCACCCAGATCCTCACAGGGGGCACCCAGACACCACCCCCACACCCCCCCCTTTACCTTGGCGGAGGTGCCGGCGGCGGCTCTCAGCGTCACGAGCGGGGGCAGCGGCGGGCTGAGACCAACCCGGGCGAGGCGGGGACCGTAGCCCAAGGCTCGGGGGAAGGTGGCGAGCCGAGGGCTGCACGGGATGGCCGGCAGCCGCAACGGGCCCAGGCGCACCAGGCGGTACATAGCAACGGGGCGCAACAACGGCGCAGCCCCCAACTCTGCGCGCCGAGCGGGGCGGGCAATCAAACCCGACGAGCCGAACACCCGCCCCGCCCGGCGGCGGGAGCCCTCCTCCTTAAAGGCGCAGCGCCTTAAGGAGGAGCCCCTAAAGGGGCGCTGCGCCTTTAAGGAGGAAGGCTCCCGCCGCCGGGCGGGCTGGCGGTTATTTGAGGGAGAGCGCTTACAGGCCGCGCTGCCTGGTGAGGGGGGCCGGGCGCTTTATGTTCTGAGGGAAAAAAGCCTCTAAAAAGGTTGCGTTTCCACTCGGGACGGTGCGAGGCCGTCCCCTGCCTCGTCTCGGCGGGTTAAAGCCCCTCCCGGCGCCCTTCTGGAGGGAGCTTTAAGAGCTTGAGGGCAGCAGCTTTTCGTTGCGGCCTTCCAGGTAGCTGGCGAAGTGGGGAGAATTGGCTTTTTTTTTTCAGTCCCCTCGGCGCCTGTAAGCGTGGAGGGGAGGTAATGCCTGTCGTTTTTCAGAGTGCTCCCGAAGTCTGCACTTAAAGTGGTTAAAAGTGTCATCACTGCTTCAGTCCTGGTGCATGGACTCACAGCGCAGGTGTTTCATTTAATTACTGACTTTTACCTTGAAGAGCTCTAGTAACTTGCCAAGACTTCATGCTATAAGGGCAGAGTGCAAAGGCAGAGCCTTTCCAGTCCCAAAAGGGGTCCATAGCATCTCCAAGACCAAAAGAAGCTTTCCAATAAACACCGTGAACGTCTCCCTTTTATAGCCCTCTTCCTAAAGTAAAACCACAACAGGAAAATCGGGAATTAAAAATAGCATTGAAGTATAACATCACTGTGGGAGAATGGTAGATACTCCTGGGGGAGCTGGGGGGATATTCCTGGCAGGTGAATACCAGTGCTCTGGGGAGATTTATTTCAACCAGTATGGCTTTGTTTGCTGGGAAAGTTCTATCCACATTGGGTAATTTTCAGGATCAGTGCATAGCCGTGGTGATTTCCAGACCTTTTGTGGTGTTCCAGTCATTCAATGTTAATGTTACTGAGCAGGGTTTAATATCTGCAAGATGACGGCTACCCTGCACAATGCCAAGGCTTTTCATAACTGCAGTCGCTGCAGCTTTCTGAAATGGTGGCTCTTTGCCATCCCAGACAAGGCTGCTCACTGCGGGGGGAGGGTAAATATTGCGTAACTATATTAATGTATTGAGACAATGCATCTGAATGCTGAGCTCTGGCCATCAAATACTTCTCTCTTGCTGATTACTAAGCCTTTCCTCTTCAGGCATGTTGTTGTTTTTACATTGATGTAAGCACACAGGGCTGAATACAATAGAAGAACTGTGTCAGATAAATAGGAGGTTTTCCCTCCGGAAGAGCTTGCAGTTTTTAGGAGCGCAAGCCGGGACTGCACAGAACAGCACTGAATGGTACAATGCTGAAACGGCATGGTGGGTGGCTCTTGTTAAGTGCAATGCACTACAGAACAGATGGGTTTCAAGGAGTATCTTGGACGAAGAGAGGGAGAGAGCTTTGCATGCATTAAAATAGAGTCTGTTCTGGGCATAACAAACAGCACTGCCAGTTCTAGGATTTTACCCTTCCTTTAGTTCTTGCTTCATAAATCTAGTCTCTCTTGGAATGCTTTGTAGAATAGTTTCTTGGAACACAATTTCATGTATTTATTATGTTGACATATTTATTATGTTTATTAGTGTGCCAAAGCAATTTGCTAATGTGTTTTCTGTGAGTATTTATATATCAGCAGCACCTGAGTAGACAGATGATAACATGGCAATGCTCTAACACACTACAACTTTGTCATTTTTTTCTGACTAAAAAAAATCCCAGGAGTTAATTCTGGTTTTGCTCTGTAAAGGAGGTATCAGTCAAGTTCCCCGGGCATGGACCAGCACTGGGCTCTGCGCATACATACTGAACCCTTCCCTGTGTTTGTCTGGCAGACCCATTAGAGCCATTGCATGGTTGAGAGCACAGAGCAGCTCTCCGGTGGCATATCTGTTATGCTGCTGCTAGATGTCTAGAAATCCTGGGCAAGTGTAGAAAAGAGCAGGAGGTCAGTTAATGAGGCATAAAAGCATTAGAGTTGGCAGTTTTATATGTATGGTCTGGCTGTCTCCAAAATCTCAGTGGGAGATTTCGCTTAGAAGCAGGAAGGAACAATACCATAAACATCAAATGGTCATTGAAAAACAAGCAATCAATTTGGCTTAGGATATCTTAATGTGAAGATAGTTTACAAGTGCAGGGAAAAAGACATTAGTGCCATCCCGCTCACTGTAACTAAGACAGAAATGAGAAGGTACAACTTTCAAAGGCAGCTCAAGAAGATGCTTCTGCACAGACACACATTTGTGTTATCCTGGGCGTGCAGGTCCTGTAATATGTACATCAATGGCTACTGCTTACGTGTCACTATATTTACCTCTCTGCCTGCAGTAGTAGGACTCGGGGACATCTTCCATCTCATTATTTACTGCCTGAAATTGTTGTGACCCAAGTGCAGGATATTCTATAATATGAAATTTCTGTAACTAGCAATCCATGTTGCAGAGTTGTTCAGTCTGTGGTTTGCCAAGAGTGCAAGCACAGTACGGCTGTTGGTGCTTATGGGACCCTGCAATGAGCTAGTTCTGGAGTTAAGTTCATTTGTAAGGATAAATGTGATTAGTAATTCAGTAACAGCTTACTTTTAATAATGTCATAGTCAAACTACAATGATGTTTTGATGATGAAGAAATCTTAGAAGTCTTCTAAGTTTTATAAATTGCATGAGAGCAAATTCATTACACGTTTTTCAGATCATTTAATCTACAAATAATTCGGAGATTGTGAATGTGATAATTCCAAAATAGAATGCCTTCTAATGGGCAAGTAGGAATTAGTTCCTGTATGAGAGTGGGTGGTGGTTGCTTATGCGTGATGGAAGCTGTGTCATTTAGTATTATTACAAATGTAGTAATGCCATGTACATAAGTATAATGAGAGAAGTTGGGAACTGATCATGAACCTCATTCAGAAAAGAAGCTAAGGTAGATTTTTTAATATTGTAGTAAATTAAGGGCATGGCATGTGAACTAGTTTTAAGTGGTCTAGTTCTTGAGTACATTGGCTTTTTCACATCATGTTCTAAGGGAGCTTAAATTATGAAAATGAGTTAATGTGGGTAGTTGATAAGATGAACATGAATTAAAATTGTATCAGGAAAGGAATATCAGGAAATTTTATTTCCTTGAAATTAAAATTTGTATCTGTGCAAAGTACAGCACAGTCCCTGTCTGGCATTTGAGGAATCCATGTGCAGTTTATAAACATGTTTTGTAGGAAAATTCTGTGTCATAAACACTTGAGTACTTACAGTTAGATTTCAGTGACATCTTCAGTGACAAAACCAATGAAAAATCATTAAAACTCGGTATCTTCTATTCAATGGGAGAACACTGCACTGCTAGGGGAGCCAAATCCCGAGAAAGCCAGCCCAGGTATTTTTGTCTGTGAGAGGAATTTAGGGTAAGAAAAATCTCCAAACAGCAAAGAAGGAATGATTTGCTTTATTTACCTGCAAATCCTTGAAGAATGGGGCTGTGTGACCCTGTTTCATTCCCATGCCCTGGAGATGTGTGGGAACTTCCACTGTGGACCTCTGGTTGTCCAAGCGAGTGGAACTATGGCTTCAACCCAAATCCCTTGAAAATTGTATCTGGCAATTTATGTGATGACTTGTGGGAGCCTCTGCACAAAGATGAATTTCACCTACTAAGCAGATCTTGCTCTTTGCCTGTTGACCCCATAGTCCTGTTAAGCAAAAAGGGCTGTAAAGTAAAAATAGAAGAAAATAGAAGTGAAAACATCCAAATTGCTTGTATTTATGTGACCTGCTGATGATTTCATGTGCCCATCCTTGGCATGCATGTAGGTGAGCAGATTTTTGCTGTTGAGTAGTGAAGGTGTCTCTCTTTTCTCATGGAAGCATAGTTCTTTCAGGATCTTTGTGCTCTAGTTGATACAACAAGTCAGCAGCATTAATTCTACCCTCCACAAGAGTCCTCTCTGGTAATCTTCTGATGAGACATTTTTTTCATTTGGATGGTGTGATGTATAGCCATTTGGATGTGTGAGTGAAAATCACATCCAATGTCTCCTGCTGGGTGTGGGATTGATAGCCCCAGCAAAGCAAGAAGGTTAGTTTTTCACAGAACAGATAAACTACAAGGAGCAGCAGCAGAAGCAGCTTCCTTGGCACTCACTAATGTGTTTCACCCTAACGTGGAGGTACTCAGTCTCCATGTCCAAACAGCTCTTGGCCTTTTTGCCCTGTCTCTGTGTAATAACGCTGCCAGTGAACACACACACAACTTTCTTCATGGAAGTCACTGGCTGTTCTCACCTTTCCGTAACTATTAACCTGGGTTACAATTGAAGCAGCAATAATTGCTGTACCCACTGCTAGTTCCTTGAGACATGCTATGACGTACCCAGTCACAGTTCTTCTTCAGTCACAGTCACCTTCTTTGGTACCTAGCAAAGTTTCCCTTCCTCATGCCTGTGAAGAAGTTACTATCTTCTACCCTTAGACTGATATTTATTTTGCAGTGAAGTGTAAACAATTCATTCAGGTTCCTGGGGTTTGGCATTTGGATAAGATTTCAGCTGGCTATTTAATTTATCATTCAGTGCAACCCACTCTGAGGAAAGGTGTCTGCTTTAGACCCTTACCTCTGGAAAAACAGCTATCAAACTTCTAAAATAGATGAAGTCAGCTAGCCCAGCGAAGGTGCAGTGTCTTGTGCTGATGAGTATAACACAGAAAGGGATGCCAAATTTTGCTGTTTAGTGAGGTGGTTTTTTTTTTTAATGTCTGTTGCTATTAAAATGGATAAAGTGGTGTTTTGTGAATTGAAAAATTGTGGGACCAAATTTGGAAGCTGAATGTTTAAAGTGCTTTGCTTCCTCAAGCTGTTTTACACCTCTTCCAGTTCCCACAGACATTCAAACCTGCACAGCCTCCTTTAGATTTATTTTTTTTGATTTGTCTCACTACTGTACGGGTCACAATTTAGCTTCACGAGAAATTACAAAAAATTACGCAAGAGATGTGTTTTGTGTTTGTTTTTCTAAATGTTCAGCAATTTCAAATTGTTTTCACAAATAAAAAAGCCAGTTGTCCCCTTTCCCTTCAGGCTTAAAATCTATGTAAATAGTTGATAACATTCTGTTGTAGCAGCCCATGACTCAGATTCTCAAGTGCAGATTTGCCTGCCCTTTGCTCCTTACCAATATTGCTATAAAGCAAATTGTCAGCGTATTTAGACGAAACAAGTAACAGTCAAGGCCAGATTCCCTCTTTTCTACCTCTCAGCTCATAATGCCATAATGAGATTCTGGCCAGACAATTCAGTGCAGTGCAATATTCAATCTGCAGTGTACTCAGAAAAGGCTGATGTGAATTACTAAACACAGTCATTAGCCCCTATTTGTATGAGGTTGCTGGAAATTGTTCCCACATCTTTCAGCTGGTTATTCTGCTGCACTGGGACACATCCTCTCAAAGTAGTGACGCAGCCGGTCTGTTCTCTGATACGTACAAGTGAGTTTACCTTGCAGCTTTGAATATGCACTTCCAGTTTGCTGAAGAGGTTGTGGTGTAACTGACCATAAGGAAGAACAACCTTCTGTGATCTTCCTTAAACACATGGTTAAAAGGGCCAAAGTGGTCCTTAACTCCTGCCTGCGCTACAGAGCCAGCACTCAGGAACAGTGCGACAAGAGGGCCTTCAGCAGCATAGGTCCCCATCCTTGTACCCATCTCTGTTCTTGTATCAGGAGAATTGCATCAATACATTTCTTGAGACCAGAAGAGGAGCAGGTGTGGGCAGAGAGTGTGCCTTCATTTGATGTTGTCTTCTTCCTTTTTTTTTCAGCCAGAATTTGAGTTACACCCAAAATTATAACTACTTTGAATGACCAAACCTTAAATAACAATACTATTACTTGATACAGGCATTTGATAGGTGTGAGTAGCTTATAATATGAGCTAGAGTAAATCACAGATTACAAACCACAGTTATAAGCAGCCTTTTGGTCTGTTGACCTTTCTAACAGCCCTTAACAATGGGAAATACTCTTTTAAAGCATCTAATCTATCCCTTATAAAAGATGTATGTCCTATTTTCAAGTGTGACTTGGTAAAGTAGGACCACTAGAAATAGAGTCATTCTGTATAGGGTTGTCAGCTTTGAGATCTTACAAAATAAGGAGCCTTTTCTTGGGCTCTGGGCACGTGATCACCTTGTGACTTGTCATGTTCTTCTTGTGACACTAGTTAGCTGGCACAAGCACCCATCCATCACAAGTCCACAAGTGTGAACGCAGATACTCTGTCTGTATGAGTGAAGTCTTTTAACATGTCTGGCAGCTGTTGCTTGACATCAGACATTGTAGAAACTTGTCTGGGATCAGAGTCCAACGTATAAAGACTTTTTTGACAATTTATCTGCAATAGCAAGAAGGCAGAATGGAGGGATGTTGCTTGTTCCCTGATAGATGTTCTTGCCCTGCCAAGCACATGCCTTACAAAGTTTAGTCAATGGATGGCACTGCTGGCTTTTCACAGCTGGGCTAGTTTGGGGAACTGGCTTGTGCAAGGCATTTATGACTCATTGTTCAGCTTAAACCATGTCTGAAAACTTGCTATTGCAAAGTGGTTACTTCAAGAGTAGTCATGCAGCCAACTCCCTTGGAACAAAGAGGGAGTAGATGATGTGGGCCGTCGAGGAGCTCTATTAGGGAAACATAACTGAGTCCCCAGCCAGTCCTCATTCATCACTCCCTAGTTCTCATTAGGAAAAAGGCTGTTTGTGCCTTATCCTATGTGGGTACAGAAAACAGAGTGCAATTTTTTTTTTTTTTTTATTGAGAAGGCTTACAGCAGATTTTACAGAGAGGAGCTCAACCTCCTTGGGCTCTGAGATAGCCAGAAGTCATATAACTGGTCTGTGCTGTGCTGAGCTAATGAGCTCTGCTGAGAAAAAGCTGTAGTATTTCAGGCCCGATCCCATGCTAATCTAGTTACCTGACTTCTAATAAAACTTGGAGCCGCTGCCAAGTATGAGCATATCTGCTGGGAATATGGACAGATACCAACTAAATTGCTGAACATTTTTTTACTGCTGCAGATGGTTCTTGTTCTTCAGATATGCATCCAGTTGCCAAAATGTGCTTTCAAGCACCACTGTATAAAATCTGCTGCAGTAGCAAGTCTGGAGGATGGCGGGCTCAGAAGGTAACCTCAGCACTAGGAAAAGAGGGAGGAAAGCCATTCCACTGTATTACTTCCCATTATTCATTATTTCTTACTAATAATGAATAAGACATTCTTCATTATTTGTAATCCTATGGGATAGTACTTGAGAATTCACTTACTATTCATGGATTTAGCAAGTGTATCTGTTTATTATAGACTACTTCTCACTTCAGCTCACTGAGGCAAATTCTTAATTACACTTGTAAACCCAGAGTTTGTAAAATGGGAGAGAAGAACAAAGAGATATAGCAATGTGAATTTAAATGGGGAATCAGAAAGGAGAGCTGAAAAATTGAAAACAATAAAGATCTTGGATGTTGGTCAAAGGTTATTAAGCATTCAAAGAAAAACAGAAACAGAAATAAATGGAAGGTTAGATTAAAAGTTGTCTATGAACACATCTTCTTATTCCAGAAGCCTGGATGAGTTTTAAAAAATAACCTTAATTCCAAAAGCTTATAAAGAAACTCGACCTGATAACACTCTTTGTTGAGCTGGATGCAGTTAAGTGAATAGTGTTGCAATAGTATAAAACTGTCATAAATTAAAAGAGTGATCTGGACCTTAATTAGCAGTCTGCCATGACAGCACATTCAGTCCTATGGAAACCCCAAGTGGTTTCCATGGTACATCATCTCCCAGATAAGAATAGGTCACTTGCCTTCTAGAAATACTTTCAAGATAATTAAGAAAAATAATAAATCGGTTGGCCATTTTGCTTCTAATTGAGCGTCAGACGTATTGAACCCTTGAAAATCTGAAGGTTTTGCTGATAATCAGAAACAATCAGCATCCTATGGTGTTACCTTCTTTGTTATTTGTGAAATGTCACATTTTTAATGGATGCAGCATGCACCACAGATAATCAAGAGACAATGGTCTTGGGGAAGCTGCTCTGCTGTCAAAGTGGAACTGAATTTTGCTGGCCTGAAAACAAAGTATTTCTCATCTTAGGGGTTACAAAAACCAATTTTGCCTATTATTAGAAAAGCCCTCTGTTGCCTCTGACAGGACTGTAGGCAAAGTAACTGTATTGGAGAAAAAGATCTAACAATACACATTGTCTGCTTAAAACTTCACCAGGTTAAGGAGTTCTGTTTTCTACTGACCTATGAAGTAAATAAAAACCAGTGTTTATCAATTGCTGGTAGCAGTCCATACGAATTCAGCTTTTTGATGCAGCCTTTGGGATTTGGAGTTGTTACTGGATAATGCTTGAACCTACAAACATTAGGCCTGTGGTTGTAAGCAGTTTCCATGGGAATAGCATTAAAAGCTATTTAAAGAATGAGAAAAAACTGAACACATCTTTTGTAGATTTTTATGCCAAAATAATTGATCCTAAAAGCTCATGTGAAGCAGTTCCCATGCTGACACAATGGTGCACAGAGATGTTTAATTCTCCTTTTGTTAGGGGTAAGGTATTTATAAGTACTTGTGACAGGCGAACACTCTGCAGACAGAAGTTATATGAGCATTTATAATTCTACTCTACCTTCACTTTACGTGCTGAGGAATCGTATTGATGAACACTGCAGTCTTTCCTAAACCAGTATTTGATATTAGTATTTAATTCTCAGTGACTAGAAAGCGCTCAGGCTTAGTTCAGATAACGTCCTTATTTTTTGTTATCAGAATAAAGCCAGGATTTTAGGAGGAAAAGAAAAGATAAACTCTTTGGTCTTTCTTGAAGTTGAGGAGATGGCACAGGAGTAACAAACCAGAGCGTTCAGCACTCTCAAATACCCTAGAATAATAAACCATCGTGTAAACCAACAGTGAACAAAAAGGGGGAAATCCAGCCTGTGCAGCCCGTCTGAGTAACTCTGCTTTTACCATGGGTAACCATGGGGTGCAGGAAAGGGAAAGAAGAGGCAGGGAACAGGGCGCAGAATCAATTTGAGAAGCAGAATCTTGTTACAGGCTGCTGGGGAATAGTAGCTAATAGAAAATGTAAATGATGATTTCAACAAGATCTGAGCAATGCTTTCTCAGTGTCATTTTGAATTGGGTCACTGTTGCTCCAGTGCAACATCATCATCAGTGCTGGGTATGATGAAACTAATAGAAACTAGGAAAGTTAATCATGAACCAGTTCAGCTGTCTTTTACTATTAGTGACAGTGTCATCCAGCTGCGATACATGAATAGACTTTCTTTCACACCATTGGCAGACACTAATTTTTAGGAGCTGATAGACTTCAGATCAATAACTTACCTAACATGTTTTCTGAGCCACCTAGAAGCAACTTTGCACATGTGAGATTGGAAAGAAATAGCCTTGAGTTTATGATACCCCATTCTCTTGCAGCTATTTCCCTTGGAATAGGATGTTCTCCCCAGGCATCAGAGGGCGCAGGCCCAGGACTGCCTCTGCAGAGGGGCAGCTCTGGCTGTGCCCAGCTTCCCCATGCCCAGCCACGCAGGCAGCACCTCTTTCCTGCTCATTTGAACTGTTCTGTGTTGAGCACCACCATCGGGCTGGAACCGGGCCAGGGAAAATTCACTCATTTGAGAAAATTTCCTTTTTACGATGGAACAGATAGAAAAATGTGACCCTTGAAGCACATGCTAACATTTGTGTTGCTATGGGTTGACAAACAGGGCAATTAGGGCCTGACCTTGTGGCAAACTCAGCATGTGCTTCAAGAGATGCTTTAAAAACCTTCAGACTTTTCAGATCTTTATTTAGAGGAATGAGGAGATAATCAGTTCACAGGATGTACTTCAGTGGACAATACCAATCAAATTGAAATTCTAAACTGTATATTCATGCTAGGCAATAGACTTTTTTTTTTATTAACTGATGTAAAATGCTAGCAAGAAAAATGGTTTCCATGTAGGTTAACAATAGGAGCTCTTGCATAAGCCACTGGAGCTTAAAAAAATGCTTAAAAATGATTTTCTGAAATCTTCTAAGTGGAATTGACTGAAGATAAAAATTGAACTAATTTCCTCTGGAACCTACATTATATTTAACTTGTTATCAACATCTGAATTGCATTTCTGAGGCAGCAACCATATGTGCTCACAAATTAGGACCTGTATTGCATGCTTTTAGTTTTGTAGTTAGAAATGCTCCAAATCAAGGAAGGAACCTTTGTTACTAGGAAAAATACTTAATGATAATTAAACCCCCCCAACTTTTCCAGCTTGTTATTTCCTGCTGTAGGCTACCAAGTACCAACTATATATTTTGTTTCTGCAGTTGGAGCATTTGTATATTAGCAGGATACAAGAATGTCCAGCAGGGAATATATTCAACTTTCTGCAAATTTGTTGAAGGTCATGGAACACTGCCGAATGTTTTCTAAACAGATAGTTGTACATTTAATAAATATTACAGAATTTGTAACATTACCAACCCCATATCTGCCTAATATGAAAGGGCCTGAAGTTTGCACATTTCTGTCCTCAAAGGTTAAGATCCTTGGCAACTAGAAAACAAAACTAGATGAATAATCTGTAATGAATACTGAGGTTTTTTTTGTGTGTGACTATGGGAAAAAGTCTGATTAACAGATTTATTGTCTTCTGTTTTCAAAAGGATGCAGATTTCTTCTTCACTTTCTTTCTTAAACCATAGTGCAAGACTACTGTGTGCTCTCAGGCAGATATTTTGTTGTACCTCAAAGGAATTTGGTGACTTTTTGCATGTTTCTTAAAGCATATAAGATAAAAGGAATTATATCGGTGAGCAAGTACTTTATAGTGGTGTTTGGGGTTCTGTAAAAAAAGAAACAATATTTGCCCACGGTTGTAAAGTGTTTTGAACTTAGTTGCTTCCTCATTTATATGAAATTTTATCCTTATTTAAAAAAAACAAGTTGTCTTTATAATGTGCACTGTGGGCTGTTTATAGCGCTGAGGTGCTTTCAAGCTGCTACTTTATGTGGGGATGTGGGGCAATTTCTTGCTGGCCAGCTGCTTCAGAGAATTAATTCAATGTGCAGATCCTGAACTTTAATGAAAGACTAATTATCTGGTAGTAGCTGAGCCTCAGAAGCCTGACTGTACCTTTAGGCTTTTGACTCAAGCCTCTATGGAAGGCAGCTGCCACTTTCACGCTGTGTTTTATCTGTTGAGGGCCTGGCTTAGCACACACAGAGTCTTGTTACCACCAGGACCAGAAGGTGAAGGAGAAAAACATCAATTTCCTTTAAAATTCACTTTGAGTTCAATGTGAACTTTAGGAGATATAGTTGCTAATGACCTAGAGTTGATTCATCCATTATCAGATAATCTGCCTTTAGCTGAAATGATTTAAATACAGTGAGTTGAAGACAAAAAAAAAATCTCCTAGAACAGAGAGAACTTCATGCTGAAATAAGTAAAGTATTTTAAGTTAATTGAACACTTTCAACCTTTTAAAAAATCTGGCTGCTTTGGACTGCTCAGTGGAAGCAAAGCAGAAGGAAATCTGATTTACCATGCACTTAGATGGGCTTTCCAGCTTCTTTGTTAACAGAGTGCAAAGTAGCAGGCTGAGACTGGTATATCTGGCTGTTAGTTTTAACCTAACGTTCCCTCTTTTTTCCCTTCAAAAATAATAATTATGGAATGAACATTTCTTGGACTTCTTTTAATGTTTAAAATGAGCAGATGCTTGCCTATTGTGGCTTGACATCTATTGATTTTAAATTTTGTTTCTGTTTCATAAGTTGTGTCCTGATTAAAATGGCATAGACTGTCTTGGGTTTTAACATTCAAAAGCCAATAAGCAGAGAGAGCTGGTAGCCTGAGTGCTGAGGGCAGTTAAGAAAATCTGTGAACTGGTGCAACAGCTTTAATTGGAAATAACTGGACTTTACATGGCTTTGGGCCCTAACATTAATTTTCAAGGATTTCTCACTAATAAGGTTTTTATTTCTTTCCCTTTTGGCTTTAGATAAAAATGTTTTGTTTAATGGATTTGTCAGCTTTCCCATCCTGTCAGAAACCAGACAAACAGCCACTCATTTATAATGGAATAAGTAAGATGAATAAGTGGTATATGTATTGATATTCTGTGCACCTAAAATATCTTGAGGGAGGAAACAAATTGAGTGTCTGATCATGCAACTCTCTTCACAGCAAAGCTCATATTAAGTCCTAGCTTTTCCATGAAGAAGTCGTTCTTACAGAGTATTAATAAATAAATCATCTCTTCAACTTACAGAGTTGACATTAATGGATGAGAAGTTTCATGTCTCACTTGATGTATCTGGATGAGAATGTATCCTGGAAAGCGCTCCTAAAACTGCTTCTACTTCTAAGCTTTACATACTGCTGAAGTTAATTCTTACCATATTATTTATTTTTGTATTTATAAAGGAATACATTGATGAGAAGCTTTGTAAGCATTTGGAAGAACCAGTGATTATTTTAATGTAATGCTTTTTTTTCCAGGAATTTGGCATCTCTCTTCTACATATTCTGGATCTGAATCACTCTCAATCTGAAGTAATACTGATGATTTCTCCCTTGTATCACTTATAGATCCCTTGTTTCTTTGTCTGTTGTGTTTGATTTTCATCTTGCACTGATGAAAACTTGAAGTGGCTCTCTAAGGGTGGCTACCTGGGTACCAAACTAACATAGAGGATTCTTCTCACTTCTTGTATTTGGTTTTTTTAAATTTAAGGAGTCATAAGAGAACACACAAGTGGGATATAACTGTTGAATGATGACTCTTTGCCTCCTCCACATTCATTTTTTATACTCTTCCTCCGTTTTCTGTGCTGCCTGCACTTTTGTACCCTGTGATGACAAAGCTGACCTCAGCAGGTTGCCAGTTCTGGAAAAGTGCTTAAAAATCACTTGCATGACTGAGAGAAATTTGTGCCAGTGAATCCTTGATTACCAGCCTGTCTGCACAGAGCAGCAGTCTCCTAAAGCTGGGGGACACTGACGTTTGGTGCCCTGGACACGACAGGGAAGAATCAGAAGAGTGATCCTTCCCATGAAGAGAGGCTGGTCCATGGACATCAAGAGAGAAGGCAGGAAAGAATTTCACTAAGCTGGAAGCGACGACTGTTTCTTTGAATCAAGGGGTGAAGTTACCCTAAGAGATGAGGAGGAAAGAAGAAAGAAAGAATCTCTGGATTTCTTCTACCCACGCTGCCTCCACCAACAGGGTTTTGTATTTTTTATACTTTCCTTTTTAGAAACTATCTGTGATTTAAAAAAAACCACCAACAACAAAACACCATACAAAACTTTTCAACTAACTCGCTCTACTAAAACACCTACTTTCTTGCTGTTATGCTTTTCTAGGGCTTTGATTAACAGCGCAGCTGAAAACTTGGGGGAGATCTATGTCACTTTGGGAATTCAGAGGGCTGAATTGCAGAAGCATTCAGATGGGAATCTGCTAAGGAGAGTGCACCCAAGGGACCAGAAACCACATCCAGGCGCTGCCCAGGCCGTGCCAGGGCTGTTTACAACAGCCAGGGTCTATGCAGAGAGGACTGAGTCAAGAGGTGACAAGAGTGGGTGAAGCGAATGAAAACATAGCTGCTAAGTGACTCAGTGCTGCAGTTGGTATACACACAGAACATTGGGCATCATGTCAATTCAGTCACACAAATAACTCAGCAGTCCTCTAATGATATGATGTATTACCATATAATTGCATAGCTAATTTGGTAGCAAGACTAAATTAATTCCTTAATGTAGAGGTCTGCAAGATACACTACTCTTTTATGTTGTATTTCCCTCAATTAATCTGCAAGGTAGCCAGATAAACAGCTCGTGATAATAATGGTGTACTTGCTCTCTATCAAATCTCGAATGTTAGAAAGAAAAAGCCCGGCTTTCCTCTACTGCAGCCAGACATAGTTGTCACTCTCTCCTGTTCCACCAGGTGGAGAAGCTCACCAGTGTGACTAAAAGGAAAGGGAGATAAACGCTAAGCAAACTGCAAAACAAGACTGTTCCAGACCAAGAAACCCTTTGTTTTATTGTGAGGTGAAACATGCCTATTTTTTTTAAGAAAAATAAACTGATCAACAAAAGTGTCAAATATAACATCTTATTTTCTAAGGGAGGAGGATGACTTTTGCATCCAAAGCAAATACCATTTCACAGCCCTCTCCCAAAATAACACGGTTATTACCAACACTAAATAGCCTTTCTCACCTATAATCCTGAAAGTACTTTTTAAAGATGGGTAAAATCTTTAACCCTCTTTTATAGGCGGAGAAGCAAGTAAAGGCTAAGCAGCTTTTTCAAGATACACTATAGATTTGTAGTAAAGACAGTGAATCATTCAATTTCGAGTTACACCTAATGAGACTAGAAAAACCAGCACAGGAAAACTGACAAAATAAATAATAATCCTGCATGGATTTACAGTGAGTGAAAACACGTATCGTGAGCATTTCTCAAACTGAGATGCCTAATTTGATTGCCAATTAGGTGGCAGTACACTATTTGCTTTTGCTGTTTGAATTATGGGCAGAGAATGTCCTTTGAAACGTCCACCAAAAGAATGTACTTTGAAAACTTTACCATGTTGTCTGATACACCAGGTGGGGGCTGGAGGCTTATTGAAATTAATGGATAAAGACTTGGCTTGTTGTTGAGATCGGGTATTGAGCAGGGTAGCCCTACAGAAGTTCCAATCCCAAAGCTATTCTGTGTGTACAAGTGTGGGATTCTGGATGCTGGACTAAAGACATATCACCATTGGCAGGAGCAGACAGACATGAGTTACCTCTGGTTAGGTTAATCCTCCAACTGCAACTGCAGGATCATTTGCACCAGGCTTTTTTAAACTGGCAGGACATGAAGCTACCTGAATGCTGGTTGTTATAGCTATCCTAGCCCACGGTCAGGATTTACTAGCTAAAACACAGCATAAAGCTATGAGAGTGCTGTGCCAGCTTCCTACACAGAGCATCTCTGTAAGCTATCCACTTGTAGTATGGCAGATCCTCAGAGCTCCGGGCAGTGCTCTCCACAGGGAGCTTATAGGTTTATGAATCAAAGTTCTCTTCCAGGTTTCACTGTCTTGAGAGAAATGCTTGACCTCAGTTATGTCAGTTTACTTAGCTGACAGGATAGATTTATTAGGATAGATTTTACTGTAACCACTTAGAGTAGTCCAGCTGGATAGTTTAAGGATTAAGTGAAAGATTAAGCGATACATGAAGCAACAGATGATCCGTAAGAATTTATTCTTTTGAAGTATAATCCTGCCTTTTGATGGAGGTTAGCTCAAACTCCAAAAGCCTAGCCCTGGGAAACTGGACCTTAACCCTACTCACGGACTTTCTGAATGTGTCCTATTTACTGAAGGTCTGAATCCCTTTGGCATCTCTCAGCGTTCTTCTTGTCTGAATCTTGCCTTCTGTGCACATCTCAGGAACTGAGAACATGATAGTAAGGGCATGATAATTTTAGGTTGTATCAAGATGAACTCTGTACTTTCAATCTATTATAATGTTTGATCTTTCTGACCCCAAATCAAAGCTATTTTCTGCAGCATTACCATGGTGATGCACAACATAGTATATTGTCATTGCCGGTGCTTTTAGAGCTTTATTGAAATGCTTTTGAGCTGAAGGAAAAGATGTATATGAAATAATAGCACATAATGTTGGAGATTGACTTAAAATGGGATGCTATATGAAATATTTAATAGAATTTCTAAAATTATATCAAAACACGTTACCAGAAAATTAAAAATACTTAAGTAGATAGAGCTGCAAACATAGATATTAGTGTGTAAGTACAACCCAGCCTCTCCTTCCAAAGCACCAAAGGAAGAAATGTTTGCTAGCAAATTGAGTAATTGTTTCTGAAAATTGGCAGCTATCTAGTTTCTGGGTAAGCCTTCAGTATTACCTATTCCTAAGAAACTTCTTTGGATTCACAGAGTGCCTACTATTGTGAAGCTAATAGATATGTTTTTGATGAATACATTTTTCCATTTGAATTGTGAGAGCAGTAACCTTTACTCATACACAGACAAGATCATTTCAATTCTAAGCTTAGTCCGGCAAAATTGCTTGATTCAGAATCTGATATGTGCATTGGCTTAATTATTTTTGAGTTTTTTTTCCCATTGTGATGATTCTTATGTGATGATCAGATTGTGAAGTTTATTTTATGTGTATGGTACATTCATTTTAGGCCTGATGAATTTATTTCTCCTCTGCTTTCCTCTGCTTTTTAAAAATATGTAGGATTTCTTGTATTGATTTTCAGAACACCCTTTGCAAACATCATATTCTGTAGATCTAACCCCATCTTCCCTGAAAACCAGCAATGGGTGTTTGATGTGAAATCCTGACCATATTTGGGATTCAGCAGGAATCTGAAACCATTATCAGGTAGTTCAGACCCCACTCTGCAAATGAGGGCCAAACCGCATTCATTTTCCTAGGTTAGGCAAGATTCCTAAAGCTCTATTGCTGAGATGTGCAAGAGTTGACCAATCTCACTAGAATCTGTGTGTCTGCCTAATTTAGGCTAGTAAGAGTGCAGTCAGTGCTATATATTTTACCTTGTATATCATTAATTTTAACATATTTTGTCACTTCCTTTGAAAATTCATTAATGAGAATAGAAACATCAAATTTACTTACATCAATGACTAAGCAGTTATGTTAACCAGATTGTTAGAAACATCAATATTACTTGAAAGTAGATATAATTATATACTGCTTCACATATTGGGTGTTATTTCTGTCTGAATTGTAACGTGGCTAAATTATTATTTTGATTAAGCTGATGAGTTCATTCTCATTTATCTCCATTTATCTCCTTCGTTCTGATTGATTTAATTCAGAAACCTTTTAAATCTGTGTTGAAGCCTCTTGCTAAAGTTCAAGCAATACAGTCCAATTCTTCATGAGGGCAGAGCTATCGGAAACTGGGAGGAGGAAGAGAATGGAACAGGTTGCTTTAAGTCATAGGACTGAACTTCCTGAGTGAATTTGGGAATTACTTGAGAAGTATAAGTTAATGCAAATCAATGCAAATCAGTTCAGCTTTGCATCCAGAAGCTCAATAAATGGGTTGAACTAGCAGATTTGAACTTGCTTGTGCTAACAGTCACCCTGATTAGCTGCCTTTTCCCAGCAGGTCCTTACCGACTCTGGAAAAATTCTAATTTCCTATTTTTAATTTCCTAAATAATGGGAAAGATTGCACAAGTTCTTTCAGAATTAAGTAGAGCTCTCAGTGGTGGGCTCTTGCCACAGAAGTGGCAAGGCTGACAAGGCAGTCCTGCTGGCTCGTATCCTCTTCCCGTCATACGAACAAGGGTTCCATGCAGTTAGTAGGGAGCAAAGAATGAAGCTGAGTGCCAGAAGACTCCAATCGACACATAATGTGTTCATCTTATCTAAAGAGGTGACTCAGCTTTCCCTTTCCAGATCATTTATAAAGCTTATTAACAGTTTGTTTATTAGGTAATAATAAAAAAATAGAATACGGCAATCAAAAGAACAAATTAGGAATTATGGGAATTGTGGCTGAACATTAAAGCTCACTTGGTCACTTGCTTGGACTGTACCCAATCACCTCCCCGTGTCGCACATCTTCTAGTTAGACTGTAAGTACTATGATTGTACTTGTTACACTAAAGTTTTGTAGACATGGTTATAGGCAAAGGACAGCTCTTAACTGCTGTTTGTGCCATGTAGAACTTCACGGTGCTGTTAACTGGAGGCAGGTTACCAGAGATGATGCTGGGTGGTCTACCTGTGATAGCACTGCAGATATAAAGGACAGTGGCTTTACGTGTTACTGTTGCCAT
>JAOXNO010000005.1:6791147-6836333 GCA_028565335.1 Limnodromus scolopaceus
GAGATGATGCTGGGTGGTCTACCTGTGATAGCACTGCAGATATAAAGGACAGTGGCTTTACGTGTTACTGTTGCCATGCTTCAAACATTGCTGATTGCTTCTGAGCTTTGCTAGACCCCTCTTCTTTCCAGCTGTGACGTGCAGAGCACCCACTAGTAACATACTACAGAAAAGTGACACAGCTACACTGGCTTTGCTTTCCACACTCTGTGTCTGATCTTTGCACATACAGTCAGAAAAAAGGAGGGGAAATGTGTTTAGCAATTAACTTCTCCATTCTCAGTGAACTGCTAGGTTAAGGGTTGACTATCAGCAAAGACAACACGTTAAATAAGCCAATAAATGGTTTAAATACTGCATTGCCTGTATATGAAAAAAAAATATACTTCAGATAAGCAAAGGGTTTTTTGGTTTTAGCTGGATATCTTGAGCCTAGTCCTGCTCCCAGGTTAGTGATAGCCAGGTACTCTGGTTGTAGGCTGTCTTCTCCCTCAGCAAGACCCGTGCCTACTGCATGGGAGTTGCACCACTCCCCAGACAAGCCAGTCTTTGTTTCTTGCTTCCCCCTCGCTTGAATGCAAACTGTGCACTAGCTCTAGCTCCCCATCCCTTTGCCGTCTGGATACAACGCAGAGTAATTTAATTAAGGATGCTCTGTGGGGAAAAGAGAAGGCTGCGGCAGGCAGGGGACAGCATGTAAAAGCAGAGCATTGGATGAAAGTAAAGGATCTATTGTATTGCAAAAAGAAAAATGGATACTGTGACAGGATGGCAAAATGGCAGTTTATACAAACTCACACAGATCCCATGTTATGTTCAGAACCAGGACACAGCACATTCTTTTATGAGCTATTGCAGCAGGCAGTGTGAGTGTTGTATCTTTGTGTATTGCACTGTTTTTCTAACTGGGCCATGACATATAATGAAACTGTGATTTTCCCCCCCCCGACTAATAATGCAAAATATTTAAGCAATATCTAGCATTGCATTTAGAGGCTTTTTTGATAACTTTTGTTGCTTGTAGCAAGACTGTTTAGCCTCGCTAAGAGAAGGATAGTCTGATCATTCTTATGTGAGTTTAGAAACTTCAGGGCTCCTGTAGAAGAATCTACAGTCCTGCTAGGAACCCAATTTTCCCACATGATGTACGCAGAGCTTTGCGATCTTGCCAACAGTGGCCAGTATCCTGGATGCAGAGCCACCTTGAAGGAAACCTCAGAGAGGAATGCCCACAAGATGTGTACATATGTGGGACAGGGTAGTAGGTCAGGGGATTAACAACTCTCCATTTTATTACTTCACTTCTCTTATAAAACTTTCCAATTCTCTGAGGCTTTTAGAGGGAGAAGGGGCCTCATAACTTAACTCTGGTTTCAAATAGACAGAAAGTCAAAGGTCCACATTCGTCTCCCCACACTTGCTATGGCAGTATCAGGGCAACTGTAATTGCACTGATGCTAGTGGAAAGATACCTACTTCAGAGTTTTCCCATTGCAGTGGGCATTTTGAGACTATTGTAATGCTTAAATTATTTTAAAAGTGAAGTACTACATACTGTTTTAGGAGCTGGCTTAAAAAACTATAAATCCAAACTCATTCTAATGTTAATTGCACTGAACTACGTACTGGGCTAATTGCAAAGCTTTTAGCTATGTTGGTTGTCCATGTACTCCCTATTTCCCTGCCTAGGAGTCCCAAATTACATATAATGGAAAAAATTAAAGCATTAAATGGTTACTGCAAGTGGCTTAGATTGCAGTCTGCCATAACATCTACGTCATCAGCACAGGAAACAAGAAGTGTTATTGTCTGGAACGTTTCCATTCATCTAAAAGACATCGGGAAGGCCTAGCACTTGATTTTTACATGAAAAATTCTTCATCTTTAGATGCTACAAAACAGAAAAAGGAGGTTTTGTAGTGTATTTGCAATTCTGAAAGACATTAGAAAGCTGTACTTCAGGATTGTAGATTAGTTAGTAAAAAGCCTGAGCGAAATAACAAATTCCTCAGTTTTGGTGACTAACATTTTAAGTACCATGACTTGACACAATAAAGTAATACACTACAGTGTCACTTTATGGTGAGGGGGCTTGTTACTGAAAGAGAACAAGAACAAGGACTCCTCCCTGTTCCCTCTCTAAGTCCTCAGAGGAGGGGACTCACATAAACGACAAGACCACAAAGCTACTTCTATTGAGGCCTCTGCTGATGCAAGAGAAGCTGGAAGGTTTTCAGAGCAATAGGAAACTACTTTTCTTTGCTAAATAATGATGCATGTACTGCCTAGATGCACTCTGCAAAATAGGTCTGGACGCATTCCAGAGCTCCACCAAACCTGAGCTCTGGCACAGTATGAACGAGGTCATCCGGAGCTGCTGAGGCTGGAATATTTTCAACACATTTGACTTGCACCTGGCACTGCAAGTACCCACCTGATTTTCTTGTTGTGTAGGTCCATTAATTGTGCAGTGCAACAGAGCTAAATGGCTGCAAATATTTACCCATCTTTAGTTTTTCCATGATTATTGAAATAGTGCTTGACTTGAAGATGGCATGAAGAATCATGTTTTCACCATAATGAAAAACAGTCTACACAAATGATTTTTCTTTGCTTATTTCTATTTCCTACATGCTGGTAATGAACTGTGTAATCTGGCACCAGGTAGACACTCCAAAGCAAGTTTTTCTGGGACTACAGCAAACCAGAAATGTTTGCTAGTGTATTATATTCAAAGATGATAAAAGCATCCTCAGCACCTGTCAGTGAGCAGAACAGTCACTGTTGGAGGCCTGTGCTTGACTGACTGCGTCAGCATAACCAGAATGAATGTATTTATGGTGCTCAGCAGGTATCTGAAAACAAGTTTTCCTTGAAAATGCTGTGCTATATTGTGTCCTCCAATTACCTCCTACTGCTGAAACTGCTGGGAGAAAGATCCTTGCCACTGATAACAGAGGTGTTAAAATCAAACATACACTCCAGGATTTTGCTTCAGTAGGTCCTAGAAAAGAAGGGAACCAAATCTTCACGGTTCTTTGAATTTTTGGTCTCACCTGATTACTCTACTCTGTAGTTATGTCTTTATCCCTGTAGCATAGAAATATCTTCATAAAACTTGAATTTATCCCCTAGGTGAGAATGAAACAGAGTAAGAAGAAAGGGAAGCATTAAGAAGTATACTACATGAGAGAGTGTGTGCTTTTCATGCTCCCTCATGATCTGTGGCCTACGAGTGTCCCTATCTGTATTATACCCATATCTAGTCCTGATATGAAACTGCTGGTCTTTGACATGTGCTGCATCATGGCATGCTATGAGCCTTGACATGAGTTGTGTCTTTGACATGAGCTGCACCATCAACATTAGACTGGGTACAGTCATGTTTTCCAAATAGAACATAACCTGTTGGAATCACAGCTGTCAGGAGTTCATGACGTCAAAGGCAATTGAAAACCGTGAAAAGGGCAGAAAATGGTTAATCTCCAGAATCTGAAGGAGCTAGAGAGTTGCTTTATGCCTCTCCACTTGCTCTAGTTACTGCAAGAGGAACTCCTCTGCAGCTTCTCTTGAAGTGAGCTATCTATCTCGAACCATTACGAAAACTGGTAATCAAATTGGGCTGATTTTTAACTGATCACTGTTTCAAACGATGTCATTAGGAGTGTTGCAAAATACCCACCTAGCCAATCAACCAAAACTACAAAACCCGCAAAAAACTACCTCCCCCTCCAAATCCCTGAAGGCACTGTAGTTCTTGCCTTTGTTCTGCAATGGAAGTTGGAACAAGATAGAGAGGAAAACTGGTCTCTTTCTTAGAACACATTCAGCGTGAAATATTCACCTTCTATGACATGGGCCTTCCTCTTAAATTCTCAGTATCCTGAAAGTCAGACCCTCCACATCCACTTGACAGTTCTGCGGGTCTCCTTCCCTATTCTACACTGTTCTCAGACATTACTGGTTGGTAGCAGTAATCACAAAGTTCTTCTGCGTTCCTTATTTTAAACAGTGTCACACAACTTGGGAAACAATGAATGAAACAGTCTGCTTTTGTCTACAGAAATGGCAGTATCTTTCCAGTCTTTCTTCCTTTAATTATCTGGAGAAAAAAATCCCTTTCATGGCAAACATTTAAGTGACAGCATCTCTGAGATGAGAGTGTTATCATGTTGGCAACAGGCAGAGTAAATTGGAATGAGCTTGGATGACTTCTTCCTGTTGTTCAGAAGCAGCACTGTGAGCCTCACAGCATCTGTTTTTTTTGCTTTGCAGGAGCACCCCAGAGAGAAGATGATCATGTATTGTCAAAAAGTAACACCTTTTCTAACAAGAACAGTAGGATTAGAAGCACGAATCTGGAATTATGGCAGCATGTTATAAACGAGAGTAGCCAGTAGACAAGCAATGCACAAATCTTTGCTTCCTGAAGAAAGTACAGAAAAGGTACAATTGATATCAGCCAAGAGAATAAAAGCTGCATGAAAAGAAATTACTGGTGAGTATGAGAAATGCTGATGCTTGAAAATGCCTTTGCTCTCATTCGTTCTCCAGGGACACTTCCATCAATGTGCTTTGCAATCAACTGCAGGCAGTGTATTTCTATTCCGAGAAAGCAGTTGTAGATACTTGCATTTTGTCGGTCAAATTCAGAAGAATCTATAGGGAAATGGGCCACCTGTACTGCTGTTGTGTCTTCTAGCTGGTCCCACTCCCGTTGGTCGGTGCTTGTGGGAGGGTTCTTCTCCCAGTGAGGCTTCTGGAAGCAGTCAGCAGGTTGAGCCCTCTGGAAAGCACACTGACAGCTTTTGGGAGTGATGACGTTTTCAGTGGTGAGCTTGCTGTTTAGATGCTGAGATGGGAGCCGACCACTTTTAAAAAATCTGGCTCAGCAAAGTCTAAATGGCAAGACTCCTGATACTGTAGTGTCACCAGGTTTAAATCATGCACCCTAGTTTTATGTCTGTCTCTCTAAACTCTTGCTCCTGCCTTTTGCTCTCTTGGAGTTTGACAGTGGTTAAATGATGCGTGTCCATGGCACCGCTGGAGCATAACTTGTGAGTAGGTAGAGTTTCCTTTTATCCATGGAACTTGCTGTGCTGCTGCGTGTGGGCAGAGTGAGAAGGCGGGCGGCTGGCTGCCTCACTCTAGCAGTGCAGGTTGATCCCAAATTAAGCAAACGAGCAGCCACAGGCTGAGTTTTCAGAAATACCCTCTTGAACAATATTCTTGGGCAATGGGATGGAGAGGTCCCTGACAGCGAGGTACAAGGGCTCTGACCATGATAATTTTTCTGGAGAGCATTTTTGTTCCTTAGGAGTTTCTCTTATTGGGAGTAATGACATTCTGTAGCTTTTTTGTTACTGTTGCAGTTTATTTGGAGGTCTGAAACTGGCCAGCGTAATGAGTCAGGGCTTGAAGCATTTGCTTATACAGAATAGAAAAAACCCCTGCCAGTATCTCACAGTATGGTGTCAAGAAAGCCTTAATTTTCATGTGCTTGACAGTAAGAGGCAATTGATGTGTAATTTGTCTTGGGTTTGTGGTTTGTGTATGTTTTTTTTTTTTTTTTAATAAGAAACTTCTTTAATTGTCATTTAATGTACACTGATGATTCCAATGATTCTCTTTTTCCACTTGATTGACTTGTCCCATGGTGGTGTCTCACTCTGTTTAAAACTGAGTTTTTTATCACAGCTAGATTCACAATGGCTCCATAACCTTCCTCCCATGAAAGAAAGTAATTATTCAACCAAAATATATATACTTTGGTTATTATGTCAACACACCCACTTCCTGCTGGGTATTAAACTGTATTATTCCTGGAGTCTGGACTGGGAATATGATTATAACAGGTTCTGATACAGAAAGTAGCAAATGAAGGCAGAGTAATAGTAATTTTTCATTTGAATCACAGACAAATTGGCTGTTTTGCAGTACTTGTCTATGGCAATTATATGTTGTTTTGCTTCCTAATGCTGATTTCCTTCCACAGTTTATTAGCATGACTGTCAGGAAAACACTAGCATATTGTTTTTGTGTATAAACACTTCTGGCCAGGTGGAGAAGACAGCCCTGTCTGAGCTGCTGATTAGATCTGTTTGAATTCAAGCACTCCTGTGAGATAGCGCCTTTGCTGAGCAGCTCTCATCCTGCCCATGGTGTGGCACAGCAAGCTGCTCGCAGCATCAGCCTGCTCGTGGTGGCCATCTGAGAATGGCCTCACTTGTGACAATCTGGGGAAAAGGAGTGCAAACCTTCTGCGGATGTAGTTTGTACCAAAAGCCAGATCATCCTTCTTTGGCTTGCACAAGTCACCCTGCTGAGCTTGAACTGCAGGTTTGCGCTCTGCCGTGGAGCAGTGCCAAGCTGCTGGAAAGGCTTGTCACTTTTTTTTGTTATTCCAAAATAGCATGTTGAGCTCTTCAGAAATGCTGACCTGCTGAGTTAGATTTGCAATCAAACTTTGGCAGGATTTACACAAGGGACGCTCAGTACTTCACATTTCATAGTGCTTATGGTCAAGATTCTATACTCTTCCAGAACAAAATGGTCCCAGCTCTCTGAAGAAATTTGGCCCCAGCATACCTTTAAATGTACAGAGGAACTAAAAGGGAGAAAAATATAAAAAAGAATTACTTTTGTTTTCTAATTTATCAATTAGAACAGTTGTATTTTGTAGTTCCACAAATAAGATGATAAAAGTTGAAACAACAGCTCAATTAAGTTGTCAAAGGGTCTAGAAGAGAACCATTGAGATTTAAGCTTCCCGCAAGAAACAAGTAGTCTTAATCTTTCTAAGTAAATTTGAGATGGCTTTGCCAGTTTGTCTTAAAGTGACCATTTTAAATCTGTGGATCTCATTTGTTTTTCACATTTTAGTTCAAACCAGCTAGATGTAAGACAGGCAGCAGAACAGAGGAGGCTTAAATTCTTACTAAAAGAATGCAAACAAACAACACTTTCATACATGCAAAACCAAACATGACTGCCAAAACCAGTTAATTCCAGATTGTCTATGAATTGTCAGTGATTGATTCAAAGTGTGCCTTCATAAGGAAAATGAATATATGCCTTGTACATACACGTGTATAAATGCACATATATATATGTAAATATACATATTATACAACTCATGATGATGAGAAAGTTCTTAACAAACTGCTGGTTTTTACTGTGAGATCCTAATTGTAGGACATGAAAGTACACATTTTAGCTACTTAGACACCATGAATATATGGCCAATGTGGGTCTGATTACTAGATCCAGACAAAATTGGCAAGACATTGCTGGATTCACAATGTAAACAAGAAGATTTTTGAAAATGAATGTATTACAACATTAACATGGTCATGCTAAGCAATATTTTCCAAACAAATACATATCTTGTAATGTCAATTTCTCATTAAGATATGGCTTGTTTCTAGACTTTTCCTTCTCTACAGAAATTACTTTTTGCTTTTAACACACGTTCACTCATTATGCAGATGGCTTAATGATCTTGTATTCATTGCTATATCAATGTGGGAACGGTATTCTTAGTTAATTCCATTTTTTCCTTTATTCTGAAAATCTGATTGCTTAAAGTTCTTTGATGTTGTGGTTTTGATCACGGAGAGCTTTCATGCACCGTTTACAGACCTGTCTTAATGTACTTATCTCTTCACAAAATGTAATGTTAAAACCTTGCATTACATTTGTGCTGTTACCAGCTTCCAATAAAACAAAAAATGGGTAGTGTATCAGTGAATTAAATTTCTAAATAGCAATATTTGTGCATATGCCTAGGAAGCTATTTGCCTTTTCTGATGAGTAATTATACAACAAATTGGGAGTAACTGTCACATTAGAAGTAAAGTATTACTGCAATATATCAGAATAATTTTTGATTAAGGAGAACTACCAAAGGGAGAGTGTTTAAGAAAACAAAACACAAAACTGTCACATAGCTCCAGCTATCCCCAAAAAAATTCTGTTCCCTGAGCTATTTCTTGGCTGTTACAATCTGGAAAATACTGTTTCCCTGAAATAAAAATCCTCCCTGCCAACTTTGCTAGTTTCAGTATTTGACATTATTTAAGAAATGGTCCCCTACATCTTTTCCAATCTCTTCCCTAAGCTTTACAGAACCTTCAGAGATGAACACTTACAAGCAGCATGTTTTGGTTGCTAAATAAGAAATCCTGTTTGTTTAGGAGGGGGCAACAGCAGGAAAGTACGTGAAAGATGCTTCTGCCCACGGTACCAATTAAGTAGTATTCTGGTCTGTAAGCCAGCAACAAGGGGAAAACAAAGCCTTGTACTTTAGTTTTCCTTAAGCAAAGAAAAACAAAAGTCTCCTGTACGATATTCAATACCTCTCCACATATTGCTTTTCAGATAATAATTGAGTGGATTTTGAACATTTCTCATGCATTCAGACTGTCAGTAATTTCACTGCTCTTAGATTCTGGTAAGGAGATGCACTTAGGTCAAAAAATGATATTTAAAATCCAGCATATCTGAGAAATAATTAGCTCCATTTTGATTACCTTGTCTCATTAACAGAGAGAGCATTGATTTTCACCGTACTTGTGTTATCATACAAAATTTAGATTGTAGATATTTCATTGTAAGTAACATTGTTATTTGGTCTTGGTTGCCTTAAATGTCTGCATTTTTTAGACTTTCAGTTTTAAAGGATATTATTGGCTTAATTGTCCTTTAACTGTTACAAGGACAGTATGTTTTTAGCTAACACAAATTTAGAATAAATATAAATGTCAAAACTACAGGGCAAAATTTTCACATATCCCTTGGAGGTTTTCTCTTTCTGTCCCTTTAGGAGACAGCAGAGGTTAGGACTAATTCCCATCAAGCCAGCTGGAAGCTGTTATTCCTGGATAAAATGATACGAAGTCATCTTGCTAGTGAAACTGAGTGGAGGCAAGTGTTCCCTTGTCTCATTGATATGATTGCCTTTGGAAATGTATGAGCTTGCTAAGTGCATCTGGCATAGTTTTTTGTCTGCCAGCAAAGGTGGTTTTTTATCAGAGTTAGGTTGATGGTTGGACTAGATGATCTTAAAGGTCCCCTCCAACCTAGAAGATTCTATGATTCTATTTTAATACAAGAGAAAAAAAATCTTTACAACGTGAAGTCATAGTGACATGTCAGTCCCTAGTGACACTACACAATTAATAATCAGAGGTGGTAAAAATCTAACCTAAGCCAGTTTAAATTAATATTATAGGAGATGAGAGAAGAAAACGGTGAATTGAAACTCTGAGACCATTGTATTTTTCTGCTTGGTGAATTCATTTTTAAAAAGAATATTTAGTAACTTATGTGTGCACCACCTGATTCCGTGCATGCGTGATTTCATTTCAATAGATTTTGTTACTAATTACTACCTAGTTGTAGAAGTTCTGGGAATAAAAAAGAGAGAAATCCAATCTTTTTTCTTTTGATAGAAAGTCACTGCCCTCTGAAAATTTGCTTTTGTTTCTAATGTCATTCCTATTTCTTCTAGCTTTTGATTTAAAATTTAGGTTTTTGCAGTTACTAACTTTATAACAGAATTTATGACCTATCCAGTTTATAATTTTAAGATAGGTTTTTAACAGCAAAAGAATATATGCATTTTGGGCAATAATAATATGATAGAATTATCAAATTGCATGCCAGATCATCCATAATAAGGCTAAATTATATGAATCAGTGCTGGAAACAATGTTTGTATTGTTATTACACCCACAAGTCAACTTGTGTATGCTCTCAGTTGTATATGCTTGTGTATGATTTCACATTCAACTTAGCTTGCTACATCAAGAGAAAAAAGCCCGTGCTTTCTGATCTAAATGCAGTTAGCACAAGAGAACAATTGCTCATTAGTAAAAGCTTCTTACTATTGAAATATGCAGTTGTCACTTTGTATACATGTACACACATGCTTCCAAATTTAACATTCTCAGTGTACTTTTTTCCGCTTCATCTAGTCTGATTTTAGTCAAAGGGAACTTCTTTGATTTCATAAGTAATCCAGTAAGTTGTCTTATTGCCTAATTGCATTTACCTGAGTTGATTTTAAATGCTTACTTCTGTCCTCTCTGAAGTATATTAGCCCATATGAAGTTTCTCAGAGTTACTCGTGTGCACATACCTGCTTTATTTTGCCTGAATAGTAGTGACACACCAGCGTATGAACTCTAGTCACACAGTAGTAGGTTTATTTAGAGAAATGGCAGGTTTGTGCCAGTTGTATGCATGGATTATTGGGTTTTTTTTGTTTAGACCACATCCTGTGAAATTCCCATTTCCTAGGCATGGCATTAAACAGGGAAATAGTGCCAAATAATACTTAGGAAATGGGGTGAATTCTTTGTCTGTTCAGCTGTCATTTGACTAACAATAGCCATCAGTACAGAGGAGGGTAACAGCTGAGAGACTGCATTTGATGCATAGGGTTGAAAATCCTGTGGTACGGCTGGAGAGGAGGCACAGAACAGCAATCAAATGACCAAAAGAGTATCTTCTAGTCAGATTTTGTTTGTGACTGCCTGCTGCGATAGGTGTCATAGGGAGCAGCATGCTGTGTGCATAAGCTTAAACTCAGAGAGGAAAGCTGATTTTAGAGAATTTTAGTTGATTCTGCTTAAAAAAATATATTTTAAGACTGCTTTGGTATCAGCTCATGGACACTCTGCCCCTCTTCGCTATTCCCCTCCCCTGGAACTGTATGTTCAGGTCATTGCATAATGCAGGAGCTGGTGTTCTCCCCTGTTTCGTGCTTTTAAGTAGCACCTGTTTTCACAATTTTGGTATCGAGAAAGACACTTGTGTCTTTCAGAAGAAACAGGCTGGGCTCATGGATATCTGTTTAAAATGGAAGGACCTCTGGCCTCTGTCCCAAGGCTGTCCATGTGGTGTGCTCTGACTCCTGAATGAAAAAAACACAGGACCAACCTGGTTGGGAAATACCTTTTTCTTAAAACCCTTATTGATTCCTAGGATAAACAGTTCTCACTTGTGAATCAAAATAAAACTAACTAACAACAACAACAACAACAAAAAACCCCAAACACCTCCCTCTCCAAAAAAAAAATCATTTATTAACATATCCAATCTGTTACGATGTTCAAAGGCTTGTGCCAGGCCTACCCAAATTCTCTTCCTTGCACCCCTCCAACTTCATGCAATTTACATGGCTCCTCACCATAAATTAAATCATATGTTGATTTACTTTCCCCATGGTCTCTTAGAATAAATGGATGATTAATACCCTTTAAAGCTTGTTTAAGCATTAGACTTTCATAACTCTATGCAAATGCTTTTCATTACTGCAATTGTACTAGAGTTCTGATAGCTGGTTTCTCAAATGAGGGATATGAAGGTGGTTAATGGTGCCACTGATAGCTTTTGTGGAACACATGATCACAGCTACTGATTGCACATTCTTGACTGGGAAGGAAATGAAAAGCTGTATAGTCACAAAGACAAGAACTAAGCCCCCCGCCCCCATACCTGGCTGCAAACCTGGAAATAGAATAACGGTCTACAGAACAACACTTTCTTTTAAGTTTATGCGCATCTTTAAATGTTAAAGAACAACCTTTCTGTTAGATAACATGCCTTTCTGATTAAATAGATGGTCTATTAAACAAACATAAAAATAGAATGTGGCACAATTTATCAAGACAGTGTTACAGTATCTGGTTTAATTTCTGTACATCAAGTTCTATATGCAAATCCATTAATTGCTTTCTTATGTATGAAGATAGGTTCACTGCATGCCTCATGTTTGGTCCTGCCTCCTGATTTAATTAACCAGAAGTTTTGAATTCCCAACTCTCCCTGAATTGCTTTCATGCAGAGAAATCTGAAAACAGAAGATTATCTTTATTTACTGTCCATGTACCACTTAAGAACTTTAAATTACAAGTCCTTGATTTAGAGCGCATTTCCAAGTACATGCTGTACCATTTTAAGGTTACTAAAGGCAAATCTTTTCACAGGTATCATGTAATTGACTGTGATGAAGAGGCAGGCAATAAAAAGCTACAAAGATTGGGGTAGTATTTTGCCAAAATGAAGACTCAGTTCCACATCATTTTGAGAGACAAGTGTTTTATGAAGAGTTGCTTTGTTCTTAAAGGGTGAAGACAGGAGAAGCACATAGGCTTTATGAAATAAGACAGCAACAATGATACAGATGAAGTCTGTACTAATTAGCTGCAGACTCTTGATTTCACAGTTAATGGTTCTTATCTGCTGATAGGCACCAAAGATATCCATCCTCAGATCTCGCCCTCTCCCACAGCACTACATGCCTCCAGTAGCTGTATTGCACAGCTGTTCAGACTTCAATTTCCCAACCAGCTTTCTTTTGCCTCTCTTTTTTGCCCAAAATTTTCTTAGAGGTGTTGATCCTAGTGGTGATGAAAATCTGAATTGCAAGGACTCATGGAACTATCTCCAGCCTGCTGAGAGTGCTATAGCTCCAGGTCTCCCAGTGTTTGGGTGATCTCAGAACCAGATTTTCACTATGACCTCAGAGGTGATGGCATAACTGGAAGGAACAGAGATGCCTCTGCCTGACCCTTTCCATCACATACACATTTCATAACAATACAACTTTGTAAATTTTTCACTATTTCATTTCAAATTTGGGAAGCTGGAGGTCTACAGGGCTGGATAGAAATTCACCGTCTTTCACTGAGGTAGAGATAAAAAGAATCCTTGGTTCCACAGGCAAGTTATTTGAAAAAAATTATGCTCCTTCTCTATTTTTTCCTGAATATAGAATTTTGCATGACCACTTACCTTGAGTAGCAATTAGGTAATAAAATTTACCATGCTAAGTTTTAGCAGTCCCTGTCAGCTCCCTCTGTAAATGAGGAAAAAAGTTGTTCCTGGCATAGATACAGTGAAGCAGTGGTCTAATTTGACTTTTCTAGACAGTAAAAGAGTCTCATCCTCTTCAGTGACTGCTGGAGAGGAACTTCCTTGCCTGCAACAATAGCCTTTGGGAATACTCACTACCATGCAGTAAGGTATTATAAAAAAAAGAGTTAAATACACTTTGAGCTGAAGAAGTCCTGAGGTGACCCTCACAGCTGTATGCTAATGACAGAGGAAGTACTCTGTTTCTTAATGCACTTATTCTGAATCCCACTTGGATGCTTTTCTCAGCATGCACTCGAGCAGCTTGAAGTCATACACACCAACACTCATGCAAAACTCCGTTAAGGTGTAATATGAACCTCTAATGAAATGAGTGCTAATAGGCCCTCACTGCCTTGTCTCATCACAGGAAATAACTATTTAGACTGATTCTCCCAGCTGCACCTTTTCAGTGCTTTGATTATCAACTCACTCAATATAATGGCCCCTTTGGGGTAGGTTGCTTCAGTAGTGCAGCTTTTGAAGGTGGAGAGGCACCGTGACTGCTACCCAACTGCTCGTATAAAATGGGATAGTGTTGAGTGAACAAACTTGAATGGGCACATGTGTAATAGCAGGTGCATAGAGGCAGGAGGTCTCTAGTTCTGCCTCAGCTACGGTTTCTTGTACCTCTGTGAATATGTAAGTCTCGAGAAACATTCATTTCTCTGGATGTCTGTAGGTTTATCTGTGCTTAAATATTAATTCGAGTTAAGTTAGTGAATTTGTGAAGCTGGAACTGTTTCTGATTCAGTGTGTGGATGTTTAAAAAAGAAACCTCAAGTCTTTATCCTGTTAATTTAAGCTATGTTCATTAGTACATCAATTAATACCCAGTTATAATATTTATATGTTAATACAGAGTAGCTTTAAGTCCATCAAGTTTGGCCTCTTCAGTTGCAGCTTACCCCCAATGGGTATCCTTATAATTGTAGTGATTATATCAGTAATGTGCTGAAAGTGTTGTGCTGCTTGTTATACCCATTATAGTGAGTGGGGACTGCTCTATATATTTTAATTTCTTTTTTAGAATGTTTATTTCTGACCTTGAATCAGTAATAGATGTATACCAAACCAAAACTGCATTAGCTAGGCTTGAAGGTGAATACTGACTGTGCTTATTACTAATGGTGACAGTCTGTGTAGTAGAATCACAAATTTATGGATTTTCTAAGTAAATCTCACTTCAGCAGTGCCTTCTTGGTAATCACAAGAGAGGAATAGCCTCAAATAAAAGTTTTGTGTTTCTTCACAAAGAAATGAAAAGTGTAAAACAAGACAAAAAAAGGTTGGAAATTCATAACTGTTATAACTGCTTAGGGCAGATACTTAGCTGTGGCACTATGAACAGTCATACCAGCGAAAATGTAGATAATAAAGAGATTTCCATCACCATCTTAGAACAAGGAGGTATGTCCCTGTGTACAGTCATTTAAATATGTAATAATAGTGAGTAGATCTACTTTTGCCATTAGTGTTTTCAGAATGATGTGAATGTTACAAGTTTATCTTAACTCTTTAAAAGTGCTGGTTCAGTTCTTCCTGTTGAAGTATATACTTCTGGACTTCTGCCCCATTGACCAATACAGCATTACACAAACATTTACTGTGTTCTTATGTTTCTGTTTCAGAGACACTTCTAACTCACCTATGATACATAAATCTCCCCATTATCAGGCAGGTTTAGGGCTACTTTTTACAGCACTGAATCAGTGAGTGTGATGAAAATATGCCTTTTGCTCAAATTGGCACTGCTGGCAGTAGCAAAGTCCTGTGTTGGTGCCTTACCCAGTGATTTTAGGTTGACTCTAGCAGGTGTATATTATGAGAGTGATGAGTGAGCATAGTCCTGTGCAACATTTTAAATTGCTTATGAAATATATAATGACTGTGGTGATGTTAATGTGGTGGGTGGTTATGAAAAGTGGATTTGGAGCAAGCTTCCCTGTGCTTGTTATTGTTGGAAAAATTAATTTCAAACAAGAAAATAAAAAAATGCTTGTTTTCCAAGCAGATTTAAAACATCAAGAGCTATGTTTTTCTCTTTGGAGCAAATCTGATAGAGCTGATTTTAGTTCATCAGTGTAAAGTCTGACTTGAGCTGTGACCCCATTACAGGACATCCTGGGAGAGAACACAATGAAATGTGCAGCTGTGATGATGCAAAGCTCCCAATGTAGTGAGCTTCCCTTGTGCAAATGGGCTTCATTCATAGCTCTGGCCTTAAGAATCTGCTTTATCTTCCTTCCTCAATGCCTTGGTCCTCTTAATGTACACGATTAATTGAATCATTTAAAAAGAAGGCTGTACTTTAACCTGTTAAGTTTTAACTTTAAAAACTGAGCAGAACAGCACCATCTTAATGTTCTTCACAGAGATATATACGGGCAGGAATTTTCATTAATCTTTGAAAGGTGTTTCTTTCCTCTACCAGCAAGCCTATTAACCGTAGGCATTGTGTTACAGTCATGAAAAAGAATTAGTTTCATGCCTGTACCCAGAGCTCTTCTGAAGAGGGATCAGCAGAGAGCCCTGTTATGACTTGGTAGCAACACCTACAGTGATATCTGAAGCTGTCCTTCAGATTGCTAATACGAGCTCTGTGAGCCCCCCTGCCCTGCACCTGTAGCCCACTGAATGCTGTCCAAATGCCTGCGCCTTATTCGGAAGGGATCATCTTGTACCCACCAGTCTGGGTGCTCTGCTCTTGGATAGTGGAGATAGGAAAGAACAAGGTGTCCTGGAACTGCTGTACCTGTGCTGGGTGTCTCTGTGCCTGGGTTATCTGGCTTCTCTGATAGTATCTCAGAGGTGTGGAACTGAGATTGGGCTGGGTTAACCGGCAAAGGGGTTTCCAGTGTATGCTGTGAAGCAGTATTCCTCTGTGGGTGAGCTTCAAACTAACCTTAATGGTTTAGATACGGCTACCAAACCAAACAGCTAAACCTGGTCCCGATCTAGGCTTGAACAAAGAGAGGCGTCTTATTTCAGTGAAGACATCATCAAGGTATTTTTACTAATGGCCCTAATGATGACTGGCTGACTACAGAATTCCATGCCTGGACTTTGTTATTTATCCATTAGGACAAATGATTTCAATTATGAAATATTTAGACACTTATTGATGGGAAAATTGTATGCATAGTGCTGAATTTTATATGGAAGACACAAATCTGGCTGTAATTTGCAGAACATGTGTTGAGTTGACTTAGCAGAATAACTGGTGCTCCTGCGAATTCAAATATTTGTCTGAATATATGAGGGTTCTCTAACAAGTCTTTGAGCAAATAGTAATCCTACAGTACTTGTGAAGTGCCTGCTATTCTTGCAGAAAAACTGAATCAATAAATCCATATAAATGACACCTTTAGATGAAAATGATATTCTCGTCTGCCATTTCTCATACTATCTAGGGGGAAACTGCATATATCTTGTTCAGCCCAGAACTCTTACCAAGGAAGAAACATTTCTTTTTATGAACAGATTATACATTAGCTTAATAGTAACAACTCTATAATTGCAGTGAAATATAAACACTTTCAAACAGGGGCAGATTCTCAGCAAATAGAGACGTTGCTCTGGTTACTAGCATATGTTAAGGACTGCTGCCCTGTACTAGCATGTGTTGCTGAGATGTCTTAGTTCTGCTATATGTATGCATCTATAGGGTGCACAGCTGGGAAATAATACTATTCTGGGGGGCTTCTGATGATGTTCCAGTCATTGTGTATCTCTTAGATGAGTCCCAACTTGAACCTCAGCTCCGTCCCTGAGGACAGCAGAACACTGGTTCCAGGATTCCCTTGTCAGTGAAGCATTAAGTCTGGCCCATAGCAACTGATGATAGCAGTGATATTTCCTTAGAGTGCAGTCCTGTTCTTCCCTTCCCTTTCATTTCACACCTGGAGCTGTAGCTGTTATATTCATTCACTACCTCCTGTTGTGGGGTTCAGTCCCATGGAGACTGTTTCTTTCCCTTCCCATCATGGACAAGCTTGTGGTGGTTGCTGTCCTGGCTTCATGCAGAAGACTGCACCATGGATTTCCAAAGTGTGAGTTAGAGTTGGGAATCTGGAACTGGGGCTGGACAAACCCACCATCCTTCTCTGTGGATAACTGGTGGGGAGGAGCTGCACCTCCACTGGCTGGTACTGGAAACTGCGAGAGATCTTTGAGGGATTTTATGGATCCTCCTTCCACTCTGTTTGTATGTGGGATGGAGGCATTTGTGTTTTTTTGGTTTTTTGCTGCTTTTTTTTTTGCAGCATGTAAAATTAAGATGTTTTTGCCAATGTTAGACTCTATTTCTAGTTTTGTGACCCAGACCACCAGGACTGGTTTGACGTGGCTCGGTGCTCTGATAGAAGCAAACACGATTCTAAGTGATGTCTTCAGATTGTTTTATTTAACAGATGTATGTTTTGCTTAAAGGCAAAGCACAGTATGAATCAGTCTCCTCTAAAATCACTTTTTAAAAGAGAAATAAGTAGGACATCAGGTACAATAAAAGCTAAATACACAATAACCTGAGGCAGAATAACATGGCAAACCATGCTCCAGAGTATAAAGGTACGTAACACTGACAACAGATGGTGTTTGTTACAACAAGTAGGTACAGTCTTTCCACACCACAAAAGGCCAGTTGTGTTGTTTCCTGTGCAGATTTGTTTCAGTTCATCTTGATGTGCCACATCGGGTGTTGCAGAAGGCTGAGCTAAGCACAGGCTGAGCTAACAGAACAGATCATAGTGCTGCCAAACTGTAATTTGTGAGACACAGATAAGGCTGAAAGCATTTAGGTTTAGCTTACTTGCCAATTGTTGGGATTTTCTCTGGTCTGTACCTGAAACGTGGGAGAATCTTCATCTGTGCCTCTTCTGCCACATGCTCCACAGTGACCTTCGTGGGTTTTTTTAGTTTATTTTTTTAAAATTAGGGATTATGAGATTAGGTAAGTGTTGAAACAGTGGGAGTGTTGGGAAGGTAGAAGTCTGGAGGATGGGGCTATGGGAGGAAATGAGAACTCAATGAGGGAATTTATGGTGTGCTCAGAGAGCAAAGGAAACAGGGAGCATGGGGTTGGTTTGGCCTGATGGGCAGAGTGTGGCTAGAGCACAGGGAGAGATGGGTCTTGGCCCCATGAAAAGTATAAACTCCATAGAACTGGGAAGTTAGGTTGCTCACTACATAAGTTGTAGGATGCTGAGAATAAAGCACAGACAAACAGAGGCCAGTGTTTGCAAACTGTGGGACATATCCTCCTTGTGGACAGTCAGAGCTGGGTTCTGGAGCCAGTAGCAGTGGAATGCCGTCAGCCTGAGTTGTACCAGGACTAGTGTGTGAATGCACAGCTGGAGGCAGAGTAAACTGGGAAACTCTGGTCTTAAACTGACAGAGGGGAGTCCCAGAAATAACAACAACCTTGCAGCTCCACTCAAATGAATAATAATAATAAAAAAAATATTAAAAAATAGTCTGAAGTCAAATGAGATCTCTTAGATGTTTGAAAGCAATAGACAGCCCCGAGGGTTTCAGATTGATGCCCCTGCTATAAGCGAGATACCAGAAAGGTGCTAAGTAGACTTTAGAATTGCTTAGAGGTTATGTAGTTTGACACTGTCTGTGATACTGTCTGTACACTGCATTACCTACAAATCACACCTGGCTTTGCTCAGTTACAATGTGCTATTTGAAGGCCACTTATATTGTTTATTCCTAAAAAAAGCTGAGGCTAAGACTAAATTATTGTAGCTGAAGTTGCGTGATTTACATGCCAGCTTGTATACCAACTTGCACCCAGAGTGTGAAAATGATTGCAAACAGGATGTTGCTTTCTTGTTTCCAATGCAGGAGTGTCCATCCACCGAACCCAGTGTAAAGCTCTTTAAGTAAAAAGAGACTGACCCAGGGCATACATTTCTCAAGGCATAAAAGCCATATCTGCCATACACATCTTATTTCTTTCAGGTATCTAACTTAGCCAAACTGATGTTTCTAAAGACTCCAGCTTTTACAGGAAGCTAAATTAAAACTATTTTGCATTTTAGTTACTCCTTATGTTCAGATCTGTGTAGTCGTCAACATTTTCTAGGGATGGGTCTCATTGCTGACAATGTATCAGAAGGAGATTTTTGTGACTTAGTGTGTTAACATACCAAATACTACATTGATCAGTGCATTCCAGTTAAAAAAAATTAAACTTAAAAATTTGTGGATATAATACTCCTATATCACAAGAAGTAATGTAAATGCCTTCTTCATATGAGCCACTTCTATCAGGCATCTGTTTAAGTCACACTATCACTGATACAGTAGCTGTTCCTTTTCACTTAACTGATTCCTACTGGAAGAATATTTCAGTGCAAGAGGAATGTTTGCTTTCACCCTTCAAAGGTTTTACTCAGGTTGCTTTATAGCAAGCAGCATAAATGTCAATCTATTCTTTAATAAAAGGTGGAGGCATGGTAGTAGAGCAGTGCTGTTACCTGTTGATGTTTTGATTTGTCTTGCAAGTGAATAGCTTTCCATAGAGGTTACTAATGGAATCTTTTAGAAAACACTGACTTGTTAATAGTGGCACAGAGATAAAGCAACAAGTACAAATAAATGGTAGAGAGAATATTATTTCACTCTCTATAAGGCAGTTCCTTTAAGGATTCTTATGCTATTTTATAAGCTGCTCTGGATTTCCTTCTGTTATAGCTATTTAAATAATTTCATATAATTTAGTTGCATCTGATTTTCACTTTTGGAGGTATGAATCAAGGTAAATTTGAAAGTATGATAACCATCAAGCAGAAGGTTATTTTTTTTCTTTCTTGTACCCTTCCTTCAAGCACTGCTTTTACAGTGGAGTTGCTAGGTATCTAGATACAACAGCTGTATGAATATATATATGTGTGTATCCCTTCTCTGTTCTCAACACAGAGCCAGATGTTTACAGCATGCACTGTCCCACACTCATGCCGTAACAGCAACACACTATTTCTTTGAAAGTCTTTCTCATCTCCAGACTCCGGAAAGCATAAATGAGTGGATCAATTACGGAGTTGCACATTATCAAGACCAGATAGGTATTGAAGTGTGAAGTGTAGCAGACACAGTATGGATTCATTGGGCAAGAAATGATGAGAATGAGATGAAGGAAGAAAGGTGCCCAGCAAACAATGAAGACCCCAAGTAATATTGTGATGGTGACAGCTCCCTTCATGCAGGTACGCTGGTAGGGCACCCCGTCCACGGGGAGGGCTGCAATCCGCTTAACATGCAGACGTGCAAACAGGAACATGTGAACATAAAGGGAGGCCATGAGAAAGAGCATGGTAAAGAACATGGTGATGAGACAGACAATGACAGTTTTGCTTTCTGAGTAGGCAATGAATATGATGCCACAGATGATACAAGCAATCCAAATGACCACAATCAGAGTTAAAGCTTTCTTCACAGTCATGATGCTGTGGTAACGGAGAGCATAGAAAATAGTTATATACCTGTCAATGGCTATAACCAAGAGATTGCAAATTGAGGCTACCAAAGAAATACAAATCATTGAGTCAAAAACATTGTCCATATGCTGAATAAAGTGGTCATCGATGATCAAATAGCCGTTGCTCAGGATTGCAATCATGATAGTCTCCAAGGCATTTGACATGCTCACTAACATATCTGCCACAGCCAAGCTACAAAGGAAGAAATACATGGGAGAATGTAGATTTCCATTCTTCAGCACTGCAAGAATGACAAGGATGTTTTCCAGGAGGCTGATGATCCCCAAAGTCAAGAAGACCTCGGCTTTTATGAAGACCTGCTCACAAAATCCATCACTGCTTCTATTGTTCAGAATTGAGTCATTGAAGTCTTCAGTGATGTTAAGCAGCACAGGCTGAAATGAAAATGTAAAGTGTGTGGTATTCATTGTGAGCAAAGGAGTTGAATTCAGAAGTGATTAAGGATCTGATAGAGAACAGGTTAAGAAAAAAATTAAGGGGAGAAAGAAAAGAAAAAGGAAAAGAAGTCCTTCTAAGTTGTTGCTGTGCACAGGAGATGGAATCACTCAGGAGTTTTCTTTAGTCACTTTTACAAGTAGAAACAAAAAATTCTGCATTTACAGTGAGTTTTGTGTCAGTCACAGGCTGCTCCTCTTCATAAGAAAGTGAGCTTCAAATCTTGCAGGCATCAAACAGTTTTCTCTGAAGGGAAAAATCATCAGCAGCACATTGCTGGTTCTAGCTGTCCTGGTGACTAAAAGCAGGGGGTTTTCTCGTCTGCTAGCGTCTGCTGGGGCCAGTGCAGGTTTGTTGCAGCTCAGTGAAGTATCTCTTGCTATTTCAATGGCAAGAAAGAAGAAGAGAACTAACGGTTTTATACATGCAACTCCTACTTAATCCTCCGTGCAGAGCATTGGCTATTAGAGAGCAAGCACCTTTCTGACTGACAGCTGTGAACACCAGGTACAGCATCTCCACCGCTGGCTCCACCAGCGGATCTGAAACTGTCTGGCGCCCTCTGCAGATAGCGAATAGGATGGATTGCCCTTAAAATTCATCTGAAAAAAAGTGGGATTTTCATCCAGCAAAACTTTATGCCTGTTTTCGGCAGCTGTGTCTTGCTAATGGAAGTGGGCAGCAGAGTGTGGCAGGGGTTCAGAGGCAGGCAGGATGCCCATACACTGACCTGGCCTCTGCTCCTCTCCTGCCCCAAGCCAGAGCTCCTCTTGCCTGGTTTGAATGAGCTGGTTGACCCCTGAGCTGAGTCAAGACAACTCCTCACTTGAGAATATCCTGGGATCTTTTGGGTTTTGGACCTTGTGGTTCAAGACAACAACCTGAGGGTGAGTTGTAGCACAGATAGGTTGTGGGTGCAAATAATGTGCCCGTGATATAGCTGCTGAGATGCTCCAAAGGCTGTCATTAGCTAGATAACATTGGTTTCGTCGGAGATAAGCTCCCAGTGATTTCATTCCTTGCCATGAATGGTTTGGGTTATGTTTGTTTACTTCAGTTCTAAATTCCTTGCTCACAAGTGAAGCAAAGTGTAGGTGTGAGTTTCCACACTGTGCTCTCTGTGTTGTGACTCTCTAGCTCTGCTGAAGGATCTCAGCCAGCCTAAAGGCTTAACCAGCTTTTGCAAGTTGATTTTTTCTTTTTTTTTTTTTTTTTTTTTTCCCTTCTCCCTGTCTGCAGAAGTGTGCTATGTTGTACTGGCAGAGAAGGGTCATCCCAGGAGGGCCTGAGGCTCAGCTGGTTATTAAACCAGTTGTGTGGAAGTTAATTTGTAGCTGAATTCAACTTCCAAACCATCTCTGGCAGCATTGGTTTCAAGGACGGAGTTGTTCAAGTTCAATTGCTTCAGTTAAACCTTTTTTTTAATACTATTGTCCAGTTCATGAGAATGGACACTTAGTGTTGGTCTGATTTCCTTGGTAGCATCTCCGACAGCCAGAAGCCTTCTGACCTAACTGCTCTTGGGCGTTCTCATCATCCCTTAAATCTCTGAAAAGTCCTTTATTCCTAAGAGTTAATGCTGGGTATGTGGGACTGCTCTGGTATTAGACCTGTTTTAATGAAGGTTCTTTTAGTAACCTTCATAGGCACTTCATGTGAACACAGAGCTGTGGGACAAATCGGTCTGACCCAGTGTGTTACTGGGGTGCTGGGTCTGCTTCCAGTATTTCAGCAGGCCCGTGCACCCTTGGGCACCTGTACTAGAAGATCTGCTCAGCTAGACATTTCTGCTGGAGAAATGGAAGAAGCTTCCATGTGCCCTTTCCTTTCTTTACTCTTTCAAAAGTAATCCTTCCCCCCAGCAGCTGCTTTTTCTGACAGGAGTCCACCAGAACTGATCGTCACTGGAATTGTACTGACTTTAGGCCTATGCAGGACATGGGAGATTGTGAGTTATCATACATTAACAGGCAAACATAAGGTAGATTTTCCTTGTACATTATTCACTCGCTATATCTGTGTAGTGAATTTTCTTAGTTTTGATTTTTTTTTTTTGGAAAGTGCTCACCGCTGTCCATATATTTCATGACTCGTGTTTTTGCAGAAGTACTTTAGAATTAAAGCAGCACAATGTCACCTATAGTAATGCGTGGGGTTTCTATTACAGGTTTGTTAGCTCAAAAAGTCACAAGTCTTTTCCAGATTCATTTTGAGCCCACAGAATTATTATCATATACCCATAATTCAATACCAAGAGGCAACAAATCTCAAATTCAAACGCCAGGTGATACCTTTACAAGGACAATATCCAGTGCAGAAATTTTAATCTGAAAAAATAGCTGGGGACTTGCCCACCAAGTTGTCTAGTTAACATTTTGAAGGTCTTGATTAATCTCTCCCTAAATTCACAATGATGTATTTCAAAGTAGATAGTTTGTTGTTTTAAGCTGTCTCTCCCATGCATTTGATCCCATGACAGGTAAAATATATTCCCTCTGTTCAAGAGTAGCAGTTACGGATTTAAGCCTAGATCAGCTATCTTTATTTTGTGCAGTGAGCCCCAGTTGCTTTTTGCCAGTTGTCTCGAGCTGATGTATTGCACTGAAAACAGTGATTTCAAGACATAATGACTATCACTGGCCTTGTAAACATTGTCTTTCCAACTGACATCTTTGCAAGGCTGGACAGATGTCCCTTCCTGCCAGCTCTGTCTTTTGGTACTGTCTTGTGAAGTGGCAGGTGGAGGTTGTATCCTCCCAGGGTGAGGACAGGATCAAAGGCAGAGCTCCCAATCATGAAGGAGAGCTCACCCTGGAGAAACAGCATCCTTCTGGGCCTGGCTCTGGATTACCTGCTTATGTTTTGGGTACCCACATGTAAACCAATTCATAGGAGTGCTTTGCCATTTTCATTCTAGTCCTATCTTCCCCGTTTGGTTAGTCTCAGCAATATACTGCATTAGTCCTGTAAATAATCGACTCCTGAACACTTCATCCCTTGTTGCCATACTCTTTCAAAAGACTGCTACAGATTTCCCTGCCTTTCAACTGAATCTGAGAATAAGTCATTAAATAGGTTTCATCATGAATTTCTGAATGTATCTGACAGCAAGCATCAAGCTACCATTCGCACTGAGATGCAATTTGAAGTGGAAATTGAATGTTATATAACAAAGTGGACTAATGGCACTATTAGTTTTGCCATTAAGTGCTAAAAATAGGGGACTAGAGCCTCATGTATCTGATTACAAGCTCAAACTTATTCGAAGGTCTTTGCAAAAATGGGAAGAAGCTTTGGTTGCACAAAAGGCAACAACATGTAAGGCCTTATTGTCAAAAGGTTTAAGGGGATTTCTCTGCTCAGCATTGGAAAACCTATGTGATCTGAAGTTTTTCACTATATTTTAGGATAACATATTATAATAAGTTGCTGCCCCTCAGCTGTCAGTTCCTGCTCCATTTCCAGAGATACAGTTAGTGACTGTATCTGTTGTGGTGCAAAATAGACAGGTTGCTCTAACATCCACTGCAGTCTCGGGGTGGATTTGCATCCTGGCAATTGCTACACTACATCTGAGGAGTGGCAACATATCAAAACTTATGAAAATGACAGTAGACATTCATATCCTCAATCTTCTAGATAGTAAAGCCCACTTGGGTAGGGGAGCAGAGCCATGGCAATTGTTGCAGCCCAGGGCATATAAAATGAAATAATACTTGGTTTAGGTCCTCCCTCCACCAAAACCTGGTGAAGAAAAGATTGGAAAGTTAGAAAGATGAGTTGTCTGTGTGTACTCCCAAAACTTGGCCTTGTGTATGGCCCGTCCCACCTCTTATATCAAGGCCTCAAGGGAAAACTTTAAACTGCGGCCTGGGATGTGCTCAAGACTGTTGTTCAGCAGAGATCCAGTATGGAAGTCATGCAGGTTGAGTGGGACCAGTCAAGGTTTTGGATCTTTGGGCTTTGCTCACAATATATCTGAATGTTTCATTGCAATTCTGTTAATATACAGAAAGCATCATCATCTGTTTTAAATCAGTGAGTAAAATACCCTTCTCACCTCTTGTCTTGGGCTCTGCAGTCCACAATTAATGTTACGTTTCATAGCCTTCTCTCCAGGTGTTGTGCGAGTATGTTTATTTGACAACTGGGGAGTAGTATCGTCTTTCTGCTGTGTTCTTGTTTATTCTCTGGATGCAAAACCAAACTCACTGTTGAAACCATTGACGTTTTTTAATCTTCTGGTGTACTGAATGAGAGAAGTCCTTGGTTTCTGTCCCTGTAGTTGCTATGCAACTGTCACTGTGATGTGATGCCATGTTTAAGTCAGACAGCAGCGGGGGCCATAGGTCAGAGGAGAATAGGTGCATGGGAAGGGAAAGCATCTCTTGCAGCGTTAAGTTCAGTCCCCTGCTGTATCGGTTATCATTGACAATTCTATCACCTTCTTCTCATATTTTATTCTTTCACCTTCCAGTCCCAAATCCCCAAAATGTGTTGTTCCTTGTAGATAGAGAGGAGTCTCTATATTTCACGAATTTGGCATGACTTTGATTCAGTTAAGCAGATCCATGGTAAGAAATATTTGTGGTTTTGGCCTCTAGAATTGCCCTTCCCCTTTTCTGTTTTTGCGGGGTTTTTTTGTTAATATATTTCTTATGGTGAGTCCTCATACACAAAAATGTTTATAGAGGCAAGGGGTGATTTTCATGCTTGTTTACTATGACAACTTAACCCCCTATACTCTGGTTCTGAAAACAGCTGTGCTCTTCAGCCTCCAGAATGATCTACCGGAGGGAGATTGTGGAGATGGTCTTCAGGGTCACACTTAGCTGAGCAATAGAAATCTTTTGAAATGTACCTAGAGCTCAAATCTTATATTGGTTCTGTATACAAATACCGGCACTTGAGTAGACTGCTACATTTAAAACCAATTCTTTAAACAAGTGTGATCTAACTTAGTTTTTACTGAGGGAAGCACTCCTCTGTGCTTTTATGAATAGTAGTTTAAAAACCCATAAAAAAGAAAAGTTTTAGCAGCTTGAAGGCCAGGTTGCAAAAATGAATGTTGAATTTCATTATGCAAATATCTCCTGAACTGTGGAGGCGTTTGAACTCAATCAAAACCAGCATTTTGACCTTGAAAGTTTCTAAAGATTTCTGTGTCTGAACCTGTGCATGTCTCAGGTTTGGCTGATAGAGCTCCTTGTGTCTAATCCTGACCAGGATGTAGGCCAGCTGGGTGGATACCTGCAGATGCTCTCTTCTCACTACACTGTATACCTAAGACCAGATTTGACAATATTTTGCAGTGGCCACATCTTCTTTTTAGAATAGCTTCAGAGGAAAATGCATCTTTGCTGTTTTGTATTCTGGGTTACTGATTAATGCTCTTGCCCAGGCTTTGCAAGACCTAATTTCCATTCCTTTCTTTGCCTGAAGAGATGAGACAGTTTAAGCTTGTATTTTCACATCTTGCCAGCATAAGCCTTGATTCTAAAATTTCAGGGTAACCCACCCCAAGCCCACATAGATTAAATGGGTAAAATGTGGAGATTAGGTCTATCAGGATGTCTCTTAGCAAGGAGGCTTTCATTCATGTTCTTTATCTCATAATTTGCCCCCAAAATAGCTCCCTTTCCAAGAAAATAGGCTGTAAATAAGATGATGACAGCATGATTAATGAAATCTTGTCTGTGATGAAGTTAAAGAAAAACAACTCATTTTCTTTTGTAAAAAACTTAGTCATGTTTTACAAAGCAGATAATATTATAAGGTTTCCTTTTTTTGTATGTTATTACTCAGTTGTTTCTTCACTAGTTAAACTATTTAATCTTCAGGGATAGGTAAAAAGAAAATAACCTACTGCTAAGTGGGGATAATGGAGCTTTTCTAGAGAGATTTCCCTTGTGAGGTTGTTGAATGAAAAACATTGTTTAACACTTGCCATGAGATTGAAGCTGCTAATGGCTGATAAATGCATATCATTTTGCTTTATTTTCACTCTTTTTCAACAATAGTTTGTGACAGATGAAATTGGAAATTTTAAGGAAAGTTGGAGGGTAATAGACAGTTGCTTCCATGCAGCAGGTACTTATTACTCTCCTGTGGCTACAAGTACCCAAAACAGTGAGATACTCTTGAAGATCCCTCCTCAGTTTTAGTCATTTTAGGAGAGGACTTAGCAGATAAAATATTTTATCTTAGCAAAGCAAAAGCGAAGTATGCTGGTTTTGAATTCTGTGCACATTAATTTACAGGCTTTGATTTGGAAATATCTGTAAATATGTACTTGAATTCATGACCTGGGCACTTCATCATGATCGTTGCTCAGGTCTCTACTGGCATACAGTTATTTGATGCTGAAGAGCTGTCTTAGTAGGGCTTTAAGTTTTGATAATAGAATACTTGACAAATGCAATAAATTAAACTTCATATCATATTCACCAAGTGAATTGTAGATCATGAACCTCTTGAGTATTGACTTAGTTCAAGAAAAAAACCTCTTTAGTTTTCTTATCTGAAATCATGAAGATATCACTAGTTATAATAAATAGTGGAAATGTGGTTTGGACTGCTTTTTACTTGAAGATTATCAGACTCCAACAAAACTAGAAGCAGGAGCCTCACAAGAATCTGGAAAAGAGGACATAAAATAACACTGCTTTAAACACTCAGATGATTAAGTGCTATCCTTTTCTTGAATGTTTTAGGATAACAGATTTCTAAGAGCATTTTTAGTAGTCAGATTCACAGACTGCGGAATCACTTGCAATATTAGATATGAGATGCAATATTAAGAAGATTTTAATTGTGTTTTTCAAAGAAGTTGTAGTTCATACGCTTTACAGTCATGTCTGTAGCTAATAATGTTTTTTTTTTATAGTCTGAGGCTCCCTGTGATCTGAGGGAAGCATGAATCTGGCATCAGCTGAGGTCAGTGGAAGTTGTATATGTCTGTACCAGATTAATGGAAGAGATCTGCAAAATTGGAGGAGTAGATTCTCACCTGATACAACCAACTGAAACCCTGTTGAAGCAGAGCACTAGCAGTTTGCATCATTTGGGATCTGATCCACTGAATTTTCTTTCAACCCTGGCTGGAGCACAAAGCAGCAGTACTGCAAATGAAGAGGTGGCCTGCCAGCCTTTGTGATTAGTGAGGAAAAAGAATATGCAGTAGTGATTGTGATGAGATGGTTTTCAGATGAGTGTTTCTATAATTTCAGCCAGTTAACAGGTTAATTTAAGCAGACTCAACTTTTGGACATTATATACAATTTTCCTTCTCATCCAAGCATAAAAGGAGACAAAGCAGACCTGATTGCAAAACACTTACTAGCACCTGCAGGTGCTTTGTCATATTCAAGGGATTTTAAGTGCTTTAGACTAATAATACTCGGTATCAGTTTTGTCCTCTCATTTACAGTGAGAGACAAGCAGACGTGATTGAGCCAGCTGTATTCTGCTATTCAACTTTGTCAGTGCCAAGAATCCCTGGAATATCTTCCTCATCTCCCTGGAAGCCCTTGTCTTTATAAATCCCATTGCCTTGTGGTGCTGGGGCTGAGCAGTGGGTGCGTTTGACCTTTTAAAGCCTCGTAACCTAATGCTGCTGACTGACCTCACTCCTGGCACTACAGGTAACTGTAAGACTTTAGAGACTGGCAAGCTTTAAAGATGATTTTACTGAGCTGTCAGATGCTGTGGGTGGATGGATTTTTGGAAGAGATTTTTCTGCTCATGCTACAGTGCCTCATTTTGTCACTGTACTTAGAGTCCAGCGTTGTTTCCTTGCAGGTAAAATACTCATACAAGGAGGATAGGAAAAAAAAAAAAAACACAACCAGAACATTGAAGCTTTTTTCCCCGCCGATGCTGCTTCTCCTTACATGCTAGAGATGGACTGTGTCTGTTATCAGCCACCCCTAGATCTGCAGAAGGTTTCAGGGGGGAGAAAAGTCCCACAAGTTCCACAAGTTTTTACTTGGTTTTCAGATCACATTTCAGCATGAGGAATTTTCCTGAGATGAGTGGGAAAGGCCACGGGATGTGTGGTTTCCTCTTTCTAGCTGCAGAAGAGCACTCCTGTAAGACTGCTTCTCAAAGACTCTGATAAAAGCTGTCAGAACCTATAATTTAATTTTAATTACTAGTTAGACCTAACTTTTGCCTTGTTAATTTGATCCAAGGATTTTCTGTTACCCTGTTTTTGTGTTTGGAAGATGTGACCTTAATACTGTTCTATGGTTGTAAAAAATGCAGCTTTGGTGCTTTTATCTGCCTTGCTTTTTGAAAACAACTTCTAGAACAGAGTGAGGCAATCTTTACTTCTTATGGTTTAGGGGTAACTTGGAATAGCAAAGGCCTGTGTCCATCTATTAAACCAACCACATGTGCCCTTGGAGATTCAACATTCAACAAAAAGGGATGTAAATGCTCTTCAGGGTTAGAGAGATTCCCTCTTCTAGATTCTGGAATTTGCAGTATGAGCCAATTTTTTTTGAGTAATGTCAAAATACAGAGTGTGACTATGGAATATTTTCTGTTAGAAACAGGATTTTCTTGATTTGGAAAGCAAATATGGTTCATGAAACCTTATACTATTTATTATGGAAAACAGAAGTGACAACTACTTATTTTCATGCCTTTTCTTGTTCGTTCAAGTGGACAAGGTTATTTGCACATCTTTCTTTGTATTTAATAATAATGTATGGTTAGGTGTTTCTGAACAGCACATTTTCCCATTTAACACAACAGAACAAGCTGCTGTTTAAGCTTTTGTTTGTACTGAATATTGTCCTGATGAGAAAAGGTATTGTCATGTAAAGGTTACGTCTATTGCTCACCTTGCACAACTTCCAATGGCAGAAAGAATTAAACTTCAACTGAATTCACCAAGGGCACTCTTGTCGACTGTATAGAAACTTCCCCAAACATTTTGTAACCTTGCTCTTCTAGGCCAGCGCCTCAGAGGATACAGACACCAGAACCCTAAACCAATGAAGCCTGACCTCACAAGCTCCCTCGTTCCTAGTCTAAAGGATGTTGCACCACTGCCCAACAAACTTTTGCAGAGGGGCTCCTCCGACTTCTCAATTCGAATCTGTGCTCTATTATTCCCTTTGTCTTTTGAACTGGTTGTTATTAATTAATTTTTAAATATACACATTAAATATGTGTCTAAATACGATATATTAACACTATGTAGGCATAATATTCTGAAGGATTTTCTTTATGCGAGCCAATGCTGCCTTTCCTCCTCCAAGTAATGCCAGCTAGAAGGGCTGTGTGGACAGTCCGCCAAGACTTTGTGCTAACAGGGTGTCCAGAGATCTGTCACTGCTATAAATACACACCCCTGCCTAGTGGGTTATTGTTCCTGCACTGGCTAATTAAATGTCAGAGCAGGAAGGGGAATAAAATACTGCTTTTACCATTTTGCAGTGGAGATATGAGATTCAATGCTGGAGTACATCACTCCTGTATCTTAACTACAAGATACTTTTTTTTTTTTTTCTCCAAACGTGGTTTTCCTTTCTCACTCCATGAAAAGCAGAGAAGTAGCTTATTCAGCCTGTGAGTCTGAGCTTCATGTTTTCTTCTCTATAGCTGGGCAGGTATTTTTCTTGAAATCTCTTCCTTCATTTTCTGTATTAAGTGGGAAGTGATGACTGACTACGGCCAGGCTCTACAGACGTCCCCTTACTCTTTCCATTGTCCGGCAAATAGCCTGATTATAAATAACTCAGTGACACCAAGGTTGGAATTTCAAAAAGCTCTTAGTAATAACCTGCCACTGGCAACCACTGGTGGCTAGGGTTTCTAAATAACAGCCACGGCTAAAAATACAGAAGAGAGTGCAGCTGAGTGCTCCCTACATTGTAAAATAGAGGATAATGATGAATGCTTCTGGGGGGAAATTGGCAGGGCAGGATCTCGATTTAGCCCATTTCAGTTTTCTGTTGCTGCCCAAGACTCTGCCTGTCAGGCCGGTTTTCTTGAGCCTGCTCTTCCAGAGACTGTACCAAAAGAGGCTGCCCGAAGGTGAGATTTATTTCAATGAAATTCCTCGTTTGAACACCAATTTTGTCAATCATTTTTAAAGCCAGCATCTAGGAATCTTGACTTGGGTTAGCTGAGTTTAGTGATGTGTAATAGCCCTCTCTCCAGAAAAGCTGGACTTGCAAATGTGTTTGCTAAAGTTTTGGTGATTCACTGCCTTGCTTGAGCTTAAAATCACACCACTGTGTGTGTGAAGGCTGAGGATTTTAGTGAATGCTTGGTCATTGTGTTTGCAACGTTCTTGTCTAAACCCTGTAATGGCATTAGCTGTGTGTACAGCACAGATGGACAACTGCATGCAGTTGTGTGTGGAAGCTTTTTGCTTTATTCTTACCCTGTCATTTGCCAACCAAGACTGAAAACATTGGAGGTGACTGTATTAGAGCTGTCGAAGTACATGGTGCAGTGACCAGAATGAAATGGGAGGAAGGTGAGGAGGCAGCTGCAACCTCCTATCATCTTTTTTTTTGATATTTTCTTTTGTCAAAAACAAAATATCTGTTTTGATTGATGAAAGGACCAAAGTTTCAAAAGGAGGTTGCAGAAGAAGAGGCATCCTTTTGTCATAGACCTCTTTTCAGGATGAGAAGGCCATCCTGGTGAGGACTGCGACTCCTCTACCCACTTTGCGCCTCATTAAAGGGGTGGTGCAGTTGTGTCTCACATTTTCAGAATAGTGATCTGACTTGCCCTCAGAGGCTTTCAAGAGCCAGGATTGCTTTAGCTTTCTCTTTGATTCCACAGCCAATTTCTCACTATTTCAAACCCTTCAGCATTTACTGCTTGTCCCTCCTGTGCCCCAGCCATTCCCATGAGTGGTGAACACCCTGGACACAGTCACTGGAGAGTCCAGCAGAATACTGACTCACCTCATTTAAACCTGTATATATGGCTCTTCAATTTTAAACTGCTTTGAAGGAAGGTGCACTTTTTTGATAGTCTGAAATTAAGGTAGTGTTTGGTGCCATCTTGTGTCACAGAGGAGTAAACATATAGAGCCGTCACTTTTTAACTTGGAATAATGTCTTCTTTTAACGTGCTTAGCTTTAGGGGGCGTCACTGGTTGCAGCATTAGTATTAACAAGGTGAGATCACCACTGATGTTCAGAGGTCTAGAATTTTGCATGAAATACGTTGTAACCATTCAAAAAATGAGCTAAAATGGGAATTGATGTAGTGTCACCAACTTCAGCAAGGCTTTCTTGACTCTAAGAAACAGTCTGTGGGCCGAGCAGGTGTGAGCAGCGCTGGCTAAAGGCCATCAAGCTTCAACTAAACTTGAGAACAACTTTCCATGGCAAGCACCGCTTGGTTTTACATTAATTCATCACAATTTTACGAAGTTTTTCTTGTCAGGGTTATGTCACCCCTTTCGGGCAAGTGATTTTGTCTCCTCACGGTCCCTTAGCTGTGGGAGGCAGAGGGGATGGCTGATGCGGTGGCTGCTGTTGGGACAGGGGCAGCTGTGGCTCTCCTCTCTGGTACGAGCTGTGGGGTCGGTGTCATTGTCCCGTGGAGCTGAGCAGCCGGTGGAGATAGCAGGTCCCCTCCTCCCTTGCAGCAGAGCCCGCAGAAGAACCAGGGCACTGCAGGGATGTACTGGGAGCACTGCTCTGACATTTGCTTTATTAATGTTTGTTGCACACAGTGGGAAGCTCAAAGGAAATTGCTCAACTAGATGAATAACTATTATTTTTAGAAACATGTGGGTTCTTTCTTTTCTTTTCTTGATGGTGACAATGAACCACTATCAAAGGCAGAAGAATGCTGGAAACATTTTGCTGCTCAAAATTGAGTAACTAAGCAGTTTGTACATTACCTATTCATAAAGGAACAGCTAATAGCTCAGTTGCTAATTACTGATTTGCTTTATTTATGTATCAAACTGCTACTATGCTTTGCAGGATATATTGTACAAAAAAGTGAAGAATGAAAAAAAAATATTTGCTTTATAAAAGAAGCCAAAAATGACACCTCCATCAATTAGGCACTGTGTCCCTACTTCCTCATTTTAATGAATAGATGTGTTATCTCTATCTTCTAGTTTCTAGCTTTTTTTTTTCTTTTCTAGATTCTCCCACTATTCATTCAAAATGTGAGCACTGATTTAATTAAAAAATTAACTCAAATTACCTGAAAAAAATTAAGCTCCACATTTAATGGGAAAATATTTCTTTTATGGTATTTCTGGTGAAACGTGGAAAATGTTTAAATTTGTCACATGTCCACCCAGTGTGGCTGGCTTGGGCTTCCGCTGCACAACACTGGTGCCTCCTTGCAGCTTGATTATCCCCAGGCACCCAAGTGTCCTGCTGGGTTGGACGTACTGCCACGCTGACAGTCCTCTCCCTGCTCTCTTCTCCCTCCCTTGGGCTTTATTTCAAAAATCATACCTATGAACTAAATAATAAATAGAAGATGAAATTGATACATTCTGGTGCACTCAGATCTGGAGTGTGCTCTCTCTTGACCCTGCCAGGAAAGGCCGGACTGGGCTTTGGATATAAGTGTCTGATTTCAACAGGAATAGTTAAACATAAATCGTTCATTTTTCAAATTGAAATATATTATTTCTGCTTACAGTCTAAGAAGAAATTTAGAGACATAAAAGAGGCTAAGATGTTTGAAGCTATGTACCTTGGGAAGGATTTATGGGTGAGAACACTGCATAACTGGTGGAATTTGTGCGAAGATTGTGTACTGAGCATCACTAGATGTCACTCTCGACCTGAATTTTGTTTCACAGACTCACTCGCTTGTCAGAAGTTTTAATTTTAAATTATTCATCTTCTGTTCATCCTTCCCCCGCTTTTTTTTTTCTCCTTGTATTTAATGCACAGGGGATCTTCCAGTTCAGTGTAGATTAATCTGTTGAGCATAAATATTTTTTTTTGCTTAAAACCAGGATCAAAATTAGGTCAAATAGAAATACATAAAATTTGCAGTACCATCAATTTCTGTGCTAGATATTCACTGGGGAAATAGAAAAGGCAAAACCCCCTGAAACAGGGTTTCCTTGTAACAGGTTTGGTTGGTTTTCCAGTTTCATTGTAACTTGTTGGCACAGTCACGCTCTGCATCATGTGAAATGAAGAGGAGCATGTCCGTTTCAGCCCAAAAAAATCTCCTTTGCTTCAAAATACTGGATTTTTGCTTATGTTAAAAAGAAGAGGTGATTTATGTGATTTAATTTAATAATATTCTCTTTTGAATGGCTAATGGTTTCTATTTTAATAGTTCTTGGCTTTTTCACTGAGCCAATTTTCTTCAATGAATTCAAAGAATGTTGAGAGAAATGCCAATTTCAGCTTGTTTTGTTCACCTGTGCGTGTGGAGGCAGAATGACTTTGGAAAAAAAAAAAAATCCCCTTCTTGCACTTCCTCTATTTCTTGCAAGTTTTCGTTTGCCTTTCGGTAAAGACATTTATTTCCTTGTATTCAGTCCAATGTGCTCCTACCTGACTGACCACGACTGCTGTTTGTATCCCTCTTTTATCACTAAGTCTCTGAGGTGCAGCCCCAGAGCCAGGCAGTGGGGCAGAGCTCCCCACGCAGGAGGGCACGAGTCCTGGCAGCTCTTCTTCTGACTTTTACTCTGCTTTTTACAGGGATTCAACGTATGATTTCCTGGTCGTATCCTGCCTCTTCTGCATCTCTAACTTGTCATTCCCACTCCCTGCAGCGCAGTCCCGCTGCAGGAATCCGTAAGGGCAGGAGCAAGTGATCACCAAACAGGCTCTTGAGCCCTGACCGGCTCTTTTTAGATGCTGGTAGAGATAGAAAAAGTGACCTAGACCTTCTGGCAGGGAAGCAGCTTTTCTCCGGAGCAGGGCTGAACCTTGCCAATACAGGCAGCTGGGAACTGGGATACCTGGCTTATCTGTATCAGGGCTTTCCTTGCTGTCTTACTGGGACTTTGAAGAATGAGCCATTCATAAATGCAAGGCATAAGGAGCACTTTGTAACTTTCTTTATTGAGCTGTAAAGATGTGTGTGATGGCTATACGACCTTACACCTTGAAATATTAATCAGTGGCCTTCTGCTGTTCTCAGCAATCATTTGGGGGACAAGGAAAGAAGGGGCTCTATTCATCCTGAAAGTCTAAATAATCCCTGGAATATGACCCCAAATGTTCTCTGTCCCTTTAAAAATAAAGGTGCATGTAAGCCAATTATCACTTTCAGGTGTGAGAAGGACCAGGCTTACCACTCCTCCTGTATCCCCTGTCCAGTCCCAGTGATTCCCAGCTCTGCTCATTGACATCACTGACTTGAAAGGAGTCACAGAGGATCTGGCTGAGGGTGTCTTGGCCATGGGCTGGAGCACCCTGGCAGGGCGGCTCACATAGTAAATAGAAGGTGTCAGTCTCCCAGGGTTGCCAAACTGGTAGCTTTAAAATACCAATTGAAATAAAATTATTGAAAGCCCTCAAACCATGAAATTTCCATAGCAGGAGGAGAGAGTTAGTGAGTGCGTGCAAGGGAGAATGGACGGATGGACAGACAGATGGATGTCTGAATGCCAGTGCTTGGCCAGCTACATTTAATATGAAGTGCAAGCCCAGCATCCTACAGGTTGGTTTATCTGCTGGTCTCCTTTGCACATAAGAACGTCTCTCAACCTGCCATCTCGTCTCACTGTGGAGATCCAGGCTGTGCGGAAGGTATTGTTTTTCTCTTCTGTGTTTGCAGTCCAAGGCCCATTCTCTGCCTTGGTCACCGAGCAGTACATGCAAGCCCTTTATTGTGCCAACAATATTGTGCCTTAATGTCAGGGTGTTTTTAATCCAGTATCTCAGTTAGTTTATTGATGTACCTATTAACCTAGTCTAAGAAATGACTCTTACAATTGCAATATGTGCCTTTGGAGTAGATCTCCTACCTCTTCTGGTCCTTTCAGGTGTTTCTTCCTCTTTCCATCAGAAAAATGAACTGTTCTCTCTTCAGTTACTCACCTTTTTTCCCCCTAATTCTTTTTTCTTGATTTACCTTCAGCATGTGTCCCCGTATCGCTTTCTGCTGATTAACACCTCTGGTATGCTTGCTGTCGTGCTAGGTCAAAACCTCACGTTACACGGTGGAGTCATTAGGAGATCTGGCTTCCTCTTTTTTTCAGCACCGTTCCACAGAAAAAAGAAAGAGCCCATTTATAAAACAGGTTTAGGTAGTAATTTTGAGGTGAAACAAGTTTCCGGTTGTATTTTGGTTTTGTGGCAAGGTTTTGGTAGCAGGGGACTACAGGGGTGGCTTCTGTGAGAAGCTGCTAGAAGCTTCCCCTGTGTCTGGTAGAGCCAATGCCAGCCAGCTCCAAGACAGAACCACCACCGGCCAAGGCTGAGCTCATCAGTGATGGTGGCAGCGCCTCTGGGATAACATATTTAAGAAGGGGAATAAATCCTGGGGATTTAACATTTTAAAAAACAGGTAGGGAAATCCCTGATTTGTGGCATGTGAAGTCACTCTCAGTGCTGTGAGGGCCCTAGTGAATGAGAGAGGGGAGATAAAGCAAGCCAGGAGCTGACAAGGAGGTTCATACCTTGTGGCTGGATACAGAAGTGAAGGAAGTTTGGAAAAAGCTGTTCAGAATCTCTGCTAGAAAATCTAAGACACCTGAATAGCCTGTTTAGCTGAAAAAGCCTACAGAAAGCATGACAGATGCACACTGGTGGGACTGGGACCAGCCTTGGGGATCGTGGCCATGTGAGTGAGATGGGCAGCAGCGCTTTCAGAGAGGCAGGCATGGTGGTTCCCCAGGCTAAAGGCTTGGCAGCAAACACGCCTGGTGCAAGTACTAAAGAGGGAAAAGTGGTTATAAAGTCGTCATTGATACCAGCTTTTTTCCCTATTGTCAGAGTTGTTGATGTTATTCTGAAGTAAACGTACATTGCTGATACAACACATTTGCCTTGTGCATCAGTCAGACAATGCACAGATTGTTCTTCTTCTTCCATGTTGGTCCAGAACACTTTTCCCTGTACTTTTCATATTCACTGGAGAGTAGTTTATTTAAGCACTGAATTTTCCCATGTGTTTGCTCCAGTGCACGATTCTGGCATAAGTTTGTATCGATTAACTGAGAAGAAAAAAAGAAAATTACACCAGAGCCTTTATTAAGGGAAGGTGTAATTAACGACTTCAGATTAATTGAAAATGTTTGCTCTAAAAGTAGTAATCGAGCTCCATTCTGATTTACCTGCTTTCTCACAGACTTTGTAACCTTGCAGAACATGTTGTTCAGCAGGCAGTAGAGGGGAAAAGACTATCTAATATCTCTGCAGAACCTTTATAAGAGAAACTTGTCACTTTCTCATTCTAAAACGTTCTGTGGTGCTATAACCGCATTATAAAAAGAAGTTCCTTGGGATTCTTTAATTTAAAAAGAAAATAATAGTTCTTCAAGGGCTGAGGACTCTTAAGGGAGAATAGGCCAATACTAGAAATTTGATTCTAAGTGAATTAGTTGCTGTTTTGTTTTAACCAAATGACTTAAGACAGCTGTGAGAGAAACATCTTTCCTATGATTTTTTTTTTTTTCCAGTTTAGTAGAAAATTTTCCATCCTGTCATACTGGACATAGAATAGTCAGAAATGAGAGCATTGAAAGCAAGAGAATCTTGTATTAAATATTTCTGGTCTGGACCTAAGCCCTGTTACATTATTGGCCTTTTAAGCTAAGATTCTTTCAAATAATAGGACTAACTTTTAAACAGTTCAAAAGATTAAAAACTGTTTATATTAGCATATTGACCTTCCATTTAATTTGAATTGCCTTAAGTAATCTTGGGAGAATTAATTCCTAATCCTTTCCCTCCCACCTGCTGCCTATTATGGTGTCTCCTGGGTCCATCTATGATGTTTAGCAAGTGTGAGCTTAAAGGCTTTTGACTGTGAGGCTGGTGAATCCTGTATGGCTCTCAGAGCCTGCTCTTAGGCACAAGCTTCAGATCTGTTTCTGGCATGTTGAAGACCTGCCCACCAGGTAAATGGTTTGGCCAACTCTGCACCATGTCACTCTCCACAGCTTGTCTCTGGCTTCCAGCCTGGTTTCAGGCTGCCGGTGCTTGCCTTCTTACTTTTGTAGTGCTGTCTTTTGGCTGAGCTCTGGCAGATAAATCAGGCAGGCTCCTCAGGGGAAGGTCCATAACAAGGTCCATAGGTCCATAACCTAAAGAGCAGGTGGGATTTGTATGCGTGGGTACGTGGGGCTGGGCCAGGGAGCTACCCTTGTGCCCAGAGCAGACCATTCGCACCTCTTCTGCACTGAACTTCTCAACGTCCTCTCCTTGCATTGCTTCTATTAAAAAAATTGCTTCTAGGCTAGTAAAGGAAGGAGACCTGTCATGGAAACAAAATATTTCAATTCCTGTCACTTATTAAAAATCTTTCTTTGCAGAAATGGCTCCTTAATGGCTTTTGATTTTTCCCTTTTGCCTCTCTTTGGAGGAAAAGAAATTTCAAAATATGAAAAGTCCAGCTTCCAGCCATGTCTATTCAGACCTTTTAATCTCTGAATTAATTTCAATATGTTTTTGTGTCATAATAGAAGTCACAATATATAGGTGGGGAAACTGAGGTATACTTTCTCTGTAGCTGCTGCTGCAGAGCCAGAGTGAGATTTTTAGGAATGCCTTACTGTTAATTCTCTCTTCTCATCACCAGGCTCTCTCCTCAGATACAGATAGCAAAGGCAGAGTTTAAAATGCTGTTTATCTTTACAGGAATCTTGTACATAAACCTACAGGTGCCTTTGTGCTTTCGTCCCATATTCATGCTGGAGTTTGAAGACGTATGTTAAAGATTGCTGCTGTGCATAAAAATATTGCTGTGAAAATTGAGCATTGTATTTGTAATTCCTCAGACAAACTTTGTTACACTTATTATGAAATTTGTTGGTGTTTGGATAGATCCAATGTCCAGTAATAAATCATAATTTCAGCATTCATGGCTCGGTGATTTCAGGAAGTCACTAGAACACAAATATCAGAAAAGCAAACAAAAAACGTCTACTTTTTTTTTGGTCTTTTTACAGAGCTGCCATAAGGAAGCAAAGCATCATTATTGTTTCTTTCAGTTCTCAGCATAAAAGGAAGTAACACTTAATAAAAGCCATTGGCTGCAAGATTTCATAAGAGAGAGAAGCGGAGAGAAAGAACGAGAACCGTGCTGTGGAAAAGCAGGTGTGATTCATGAATAAACTATAGTTTGCAACCCTATGGGATACTGATGAAACAAATAGAATTTTCACAGACATGGATAATACAAGGACACAAGACACTTTTTCACAGGTAAAGGCAGAAACTGTTATGGCTTGTGTGAAAGTGCTATTTGTTTTGCGTAACTGAAGAGACGGCATATCAGAAACTGAAAATGACTTTGTATTTTACTGGGAAGGAATTTGCAGTAGATTGCTTAATGTAATTGATTATTATGTGATACGAGCACAGACTGGTCTAATGTATCAGAGAGCATTTGCAGAAGATGTGTATGAAACAATATTTTTCTGGGCTTTATTCTTAAGAAAGTTGAACTGTGTGAAGTTTTCCTGATACAGAGAAAGGGACAAAGAGAGAAAATCAGTTTTTTCTATTGCTGTGTTAGGGAGGATTTATTAATACTACATATTATCTATGCTAAAAATTTCCATAAGGTAATTGGAGTGGGAAAAAAAGGGGGTTATATTATAGGCAAATGCAGTCTGTTGATAGTCATACAGGCATCTGAAGTGATTGATATGCCAGAATTGAATATACATCAGCTTGCAGCACTATTGAATTTGTCTGAGAGTGCCTGCCAGATATGTAGTCGTCGTAGCGTTCTGCTTCTTTCAATATTTGCACGTTTGGAAGTCTGTTATCTGGAGAATTAAGCACTGGAAAACTCCTCTCTAACTAGGACAGCTAATAGCATGTATTGGCGGAGGTTCCCTGGTGTGTAACTTGGAGTAAAGAGCAACTGGGAGAAAGAATGACCATGTTATGTGTTGGCTGAGAAGTTGTGATGGAGTGGTCCGACTTAGTTCCTGGGCAGCTACGGAGAGTGGCTTGGCTAGCACAGCACAAGAGCTGGGGAGAATCCAGCCCTTTTTCATGGAGAAGCAGGAGATGTTCATTGGAAAGATTTGCTAGGTGAGGCTCTGGAGAAACGCAGAGCAATTGCATAAACCGGGATGAAACCTTTTTATTGCTGTTTGGTTTGTCAAAGAAGAAAAAGGGCACAGGATGAATTGCTGCCTTTGGTTACCTCCATACAACATCGACCTCCATGGCCTTTGAAGATCTTTGTGGTGGGCAGTGTAACAGGTGATCCAAAGGCAGAGTCAATTTATCTTGACAGATATTAATTGCTTCAGCTGAAGTAATAGCTGAAATGTAATAAAACTGCAGGTCCCATCTGGTGCCATTCAGTGTAACGACATGCTGAGGTGCTGGGATCTATTTGGAGAAGCTGTTGATGACAGTGGTGCTGAAAAGGCACAAACGCAGTCTGGAAGCGTTTTCCCTCTCTGCTGTCTACAGCTCCTGTGTTTATTGCTTGGCACTGACGCACAGGCCTGAGCTGCAGCTCATGAATCATTGCTCTTATTTCTTACTTCAGGTACTGCTGGGGAGGTGAGGGGTGGCACAGATGTGGAAATAACCAAATGTTTGCTACCACAAAGTGCTTACATGAATGAGAATCAGAAAACAGGAAACCGTAACCAGATGGTGCCACTTTTCCCTTTCTTCCACTCCCCCAAGGCCTGCAATAAAGCATATGCACAAAGCTCAGGTTGTATGATCACCAAAATATTTGGAAAGCTAAACTGCACCTGAGAAAAATGTGTGTTTTAAACTTTTTGTGAACTCCTTTTTAAACTTGACTGTAAGTCTTCCTAAGATTTTTCATCTAAGTCTTCTGAGAGCTGATAAGATCACAGTGCAAGGTGGAACAATTGTCAGACCTTTCGCTTTTCTACCCTGCTTTACGTTCATCAACGATTTTAAAGTACTTTATCCCCGTGGCTTTCCCATACAATTTTCATTAGAGTTTTTGTTAAAGGACATATCTCTTAAGTGACTGATTTTTTGTTTTTTATTTTTTTAATTTATTATTTCCTTGTTCTCTCTCCCCTCCACCCTGGTGTTTTCCAAGGTAGCTTAAAGAAGCAGATTTTCACTGAATATTTACCAAGGGAACAGTTCCATTTAAATTCAGCCAAATGATTCCATGTCTTCTAATACATATATTCATTAACATGTATCCAGCCTCAGGAGCAGCTCTTGTAGTCTCTGAGATGGGCTATTGTTTTTAGACTGCAAATCAGAAATCTGATGTTCTGCAGATCTACTGGGGCTTCTAATGGCTTGACTGCACATATTGGGTGGTCAGTCCAGTGCAGGTGTGGACTCAGAACAATCTCCTCCTGCAGTTAACACCAAATGTCAACCAGCGCAGAGGACTTGTGAGACAGTTCAGCTTCCTTGGTCCTGCTGGTGTTTTGAACCTGGGTGTTTGTGGGTTCTGCAGAGCTGCTGGAAAAGATACACCAGATCAGTGCATATTACTTTGAGACTGCACCTATATTTAAAGCCAGAATGACTTGTAGGCAGACTAAAGCATCAATATGGAAACAGTCTGTGTGGGAATCAGAGCTCACCTTTCCTTGATCCATCTAAAACTACCTCAAAGTTTGGGAATGTGTTTCTTGTCATGACACATCATGTATTTAATGTGTCTGCTACTTAGTGGGAAGTAGCCCATTTTAAAAAGAAGATAAGAAATGCCTGTGGGACAAGGATGAAGTACATCCTGAGGTCTGTCTTCCTCACCACCCAAACAAAGGTGAAATCCCTCATATTACACCCACTTAATTAATTTGAACTGCACATTCAGTGCAAGAGTAAAACCTCAGTCCTGGTGGAAAAAAAAAGTTAGGTCAGAAATGAGACATCAGCAGATGGATGCTCATTGGGATTTTTCCTTAAGCTCTCAGACGTTGTTTTGATTAGAACATAATGAAGAGTTTGTTCATTAAATGTTCCAGCTAATTAATGCAAAATACACGGAGACCTTGGATTCTCAGTTAAACATGCATGAAATCAGTGTTGCGTTCTCTATATCGTGCTTCATACTTTTTGCTTAGCAGGTGTTAACTAACATGATCTAATAAACCTCAAGTATAATGAAATGGGTCTTGTTCAGCTTTTAATAACTTTAGCAGCCCAATTGTTGCTTGATATGTATCTTTCTTTTACAAGATGTTACGGCACAAGATGAGATTGTAAGCCTGTGAACAGAAAGATGTGTGTTTTTCTCCAAAATAATGTCACTGTGAAATAGTCCAATTAATCTTGAGAAGAAACAAAGATTACCAGACTGTCACGTTAATAAGCAAATATGATAATCCTTGATATTTTTTATCACTCTGGATTTTTTTTTTTACTTACTGTAACTAAAGGCATAGAATATTATTATTTTAGTAATAAATCAAAATACTTCCGTATGAACCACCTTCTCTATTCTATTTCAGTCCATCTTGTAGTATAGCATCTAAGTTATACCTCGATATACCAAGAAGTTACTAGGTGAATTGTATTGCTTTGAAATCAAGTATCACTTCATATATTCAGGATATATACTGCATGTTTCTGTGATGCCAGGGCACTGAAATCAATGGGAGTTTCACTCTTGCACTGCGTGTGCCTGGTGGAAAACTATCCCTGAATGCTTTTGAAAATCTTACCGTAGTAGCTACTTCAAAGGCACACTGCCTCTATTTAGGTAATTCAGATTACACCCATTTAATTAATTTCAACTGACAACAATGTTCAACAAGAAACAAGTCTCTTGTCGCATTAAGATCTTGCATTTTTTTTTTTAAAGCAAGGATTCACTTTATTTACATTTTAATGTAGTTTGTCTTTGTGGAGGCCAGCATTCTGGAGGAAAACAAAGTGACAGTGGAAGAGGATGTAAAAGTCATTTAATAATGACACAAAAAAAAGAAAACTGAACATGTTGGCCATTCATTACACAAACAGTAAAAGCTGGAAACCAGTTCATCGTGGGAACTCCTGCATTTTTGTTGTGGTGCCTTCCTCAAGCTTTTGTAATACCAATTGTTACGTAAAGCTTTCCATGTATGTTTTCCCTGCTCGTTCGTTGTAGCATTTCCATCGGGTGTACTTCTAGCATGAATAGGGCAGTTGACATTTTAATCGTTGCAATCTGTAGAAGAAATGGAAAGGTTTCACTGCAGTGAAAGCATCTGTTCTTTGCACTGAGGCTTGGACTTAATGAAAATGCAAAACAAGTGTGCAAAATACGGGTCAAATAAGAAGGAGGTTAGGTATGGCACAAACCTAGTAAGGCATCTGTCAAAGCACCATCCAAGGCTTTTGCATCCCACAGTGTCCATTCTTCTTAAAGATGTTCAGTAACAAGAGATTCCATAATCTTTTCTAGACAGCTCAGTGGCTAGTGTTATCCTTACTGTTTTCCAAACATCTAAGCTGAACCTGCTCTCCTTTTTGCAGCAGCTGCTCATGTATGCATTTGAAGACTCCCCCAGCCTTCTCTAGGCTGTGAAATCCCAGTCCTTCCTCTCTTTCCTTGCAAGTTATGTTTTCCAAAGTGCTGGTTTTTCTTATTGTCCTGGTCTGGACTCCTCCAATATGTCCAACTTGTTTCTGGAGACATGGAAAACTTCACACGCTGTTCAGCAGGAGTCTTTATTGGTGCTGAGTACTCTGGTTTGCAGACTCTGCAGTTGTCTATAACCTCCCAGTGGGATATTTGCTTTTATTGCAACAGCATGACGTTGTTAACTTCTGTCAGTTTGTAAGCTGCTATAACTTCTGGGTCTTTTTCTGAAGAAAATATGTTCCTCAGCCAGTCCTTGTGAAGATGGTAATCTCTACTAAATTTTTTTCAAGATTTCCTGTTTTGTCACTTATTGTATATTATTGCTTCTCTCATTTGTCAAGCTTGTTTAGAATTTGAATCCCCCTTGCAACCCACTTGCAGTTCTTTCCACCTGTGTGCCAAAAGCTGCAAATTTAATAAACAAAATCTCTAGTCCATCACCAGATCAGGAATGAAAACCCTGAATTGTACAAAACGAAGTCAGTTTCTTGTGCAACACTACTCTGTTTATCCTTTGAGTTTTCTCAGTGAAACCCCAGTAATTACTTTGCAAGTGTCGTTTCCTGACAAGTTCCAAGTGGTGTTAGAGCAGGAGGGTCCTGCTGAGAACGTGCCAGTCTGTTAAGTGGTGATCGAGGGAAACTCTAAAGTAATCGCTTTGTGTGAGACCTATAAATTGCCTGTTTTTCGGAAGGAACTTTGAGAAATCTTTAGGCATTGAGATTCCTCAATATGGTGATATTTTCAAAACTGGAAGTAGGCAGACTAGTTTGTATTATAAACTGGTGCCTAGTGACATATATAGTACAGCATACATTTTAGGTTCCTAAGTATTTGTAAGTCGAGCTCTTTGAGATTTTTTTGTTATTGTACTTAATTGCTATATAACTTTGTACCAGTGAAAATATAAATTATAATAAGATATCTTTGGGCTCCTACTGAAAGTGGCAGAATTTCCAGTGCTTTCAAGGAAATCAAGCAAGTGTTTGATAAATACCTTCTTCTTTGAATAAATGTTGACAGATATTATTCAGCCAGATATAGAACTGAACAAATAATGCAAAACATTATTACAGATGGATAATTTATTTGATGAATAGCAGCTCTGTTTGACAAATAATATTGGTCTATCTCTATGACTGGCTACAAAAGATGGTATTGCCACATAAAAATATCACATCAGTCATCTGTATTGATATTTCATGTAAATTGCAAGTGAAGGCTTTTCAGATATCCCAATCACAGAAGACAGCCACCCCCCTGTAAATATGTGGGAGCGCTCAGTGTGCTTTTTGGCCAAGTTAAAACCCAGTAGAAGTGAATACATTAGGAGATGAAAGCTGGTAACACCAGACTGGAACTTTTAAGGCAACCCAGATTGTGTCCACTGTCTTTAAAATCACTTAAATGACATATTCAACAATTCAACATATTGTGAATATTGTGACAAAGACAAATATCCATCCTCCTTAAACTAAGCCATGGCCTTTGATTTAAAAAAAAAAAAAAAAAAAGAAGAAGAAATGTTTTCTTTAAAAGTACAGCGTGGAAAAGGAATTTGCTACTTGAAATTTCATCACAGGTCAATCACTGCATTATATCCTGGCACTTATTTTAAAGCTTCTACCCTGTA
>JAOXNO010000005.1:6836433-6887041 GCA_028565335.1 Limnodromus scolopaceus
ATTTGCTACTTGAAATTTCATCACAGGTCAATCACTGCATTATATCCTGGCACTTATTTTAAAGCTTCTACCCTGTATGTGCTTTGGAGAAAGTGTTTTGCACTGTAGCTGGAAGGCACTGAGTCAACAGAAAATCCCCAGAAGGCTTTACCTCAAAGTCGCTTTATCCTGCTGTTCTGGAGAGAAAACAAAATATATTATTAAAAGCTGTATTAAAAAAACTGGACTCTAAAATGGATGAAAATATGACTGTATGCTGGATAAAAAATGTCAGGCATGTGTGTTAAAACAGCATATTTCTCTTCGTGTGGAAAACACTAGCATTCAGTCAGATTTATGCCCAGAAATTCATGAGATCTCTGCAAAGCAAGATGAAGGCACCACTTGGCTCTTCCCTCTTGGATTGACACCCCTTGTCCCTTGGAGCGTTGATCCCAGCAGTGCTAGAAGGGAGATGCTGCTGTGGAGTGCAGAGGATCAGGAAGGAGCCCTTTCGGTCCAGCCTTCCCTTCTGGGTCCCATGGCAGCCAGGAGCTGGTTTGTCTCTCATTCCTTGCAGCAAGCAGATAAGAATGTTTAACACTGTTAATGTTTAATAAGGACAAGTGTAAGGAATGCTTAACAGTGAAAAGCTTGACTAGACTTGAATAAAAATTCCTCCTCATTTGTACAGGGAGCAGGATTTCTGCATGACTTGGTTTTGTTGTCACAGGAAATGATAGAGCTTCGTGCATATTAGCTATGATCTTCACCTAAGTAAACCCGAAATAATGTCTTACTGAATTGTGCCAGTATTTGTAATAATTGAGATCGTATATATAGCTGACTGACAGCCAGATTTCTTGCTCCACGTCTCCATGGGTGTACGTGCACACATTCCAGGAGTCCTTTTGCATTAGGTTGCTGTCATATTATTATGATTCAGGTAGGATGGTCCACAGAATAAGAATAAGCTGAGCAAAAGCCATGTAGCTCAAATTCCTCTGTAGGTAATGGAGAGAAAGAGTTGCCAGATAACAAGATGGGTCTTAGACGCAATGGGTTGTCACCTAGAGAAGCCCAGGTAGCTCCATTTACTGTCCAGGAGTCACAGCAATCCTGTGGTGGGCTGGGGAATGTGGACCAGTGTGTGTTAGGAGGATGAGTCAGAAAGAAGAGACAGAGGAAGATGCTAGCCTGTCTCACCCTTGTATGGTTACCCGTGCTCTGCACGCCTTCCACTGCTTTGCTTAACCAACTGTAAATTACTTGGATGACGTGGCTTTAACCCCTGTTTTTTGGTTGATGCTCAGAAGGTCTGGGGACTTTTCTGGAGTCGTCAGGGTAATATTTCTACAGGGTGGAGATGACATGCAAAACCTTCCATACCTCTTAGGGCCTCCTGTGAGACTGTGCTGGGTAAATGGAGAGTGGCAGGAAGCCCTGGAAGGGGTCATGCCAAGTACTGTGTTGGCAGCTGCCCAAGAATAAGCCAGAAATTTCATATCTCACCACTAAATGCGTTTTATACCACGTCTAGGCCAAAAATATAAAAACCTCACCCTACAGAGTCATGAATATACAGAGAATGCCTGGAGCCCTATGCTCTTCCTTCAATTGTGAGCGTTGATTTTTCTTTCAAATCACTTGCATGGCTATACTAAATTTTGGGTGGGTGATGAAAATTTTATCTGTATTAAACAATCTTCTTTAACCTGGCATGTAAACAAATGCATTATTAACGCAATCTCATGTATTTCCTTAACGTGCATGCTTTATAATAGAATAATTTAATTTTTTCTAAGTTTTATAATCCAACTTTGTATAAAAGCATTCTGTTTGGTTGCACCAGTCACATTCTATTAAGCAATATAACACTATCTGATTTAGTGGCATTTCGGTGAATAATGTGACAAAAATTGTTTCTTTTTAAGAAAAAAAATATAACCAAAACAAACACAAGAATGAGCATTACAGAAATTGTGACATGCTGAGAGAAAAGCCCCACAGATACAAAATGATAAAGGTCAGGATCTGTTACTCAAGTCTTGTTTGCAAGTAAAAATACCATACTAACGTGTGGCTGTCAAAAACCTAAGTGAGCCAGACAGACTTCTGACAAATAATTTTGACAGTTCTCATAAGCTGAAAAGTGCCTTTTTTTACCTCTCTTGTCTTTCGAAATGTTTCCCTCCCGCTTACAGATGTGCAGAGAGAAAGAGAGTTTACAGAGACACTAAAACAACAGGGTGCTGTTAAAAATAACCTGTACCAAGCACTGTCTTTTGTGTGCTCTCTGGGGAATGCATTAACTGTCAGCAGTCTTAATTTACTAACTAAACTCCCTGATTTTGCAATATACAAAATGATTTGCTTCTCTTTTACGAACATTTTTCTTCATACATTATTAAGCAAATTAGGAGATGTTCCCTGTTGTTTTCATGTCTTGGGTAGAATTTCATTCTAGTTTAAAGGAGGCTTTGGTGAAGGTAAGCAGAATAAAGAGTTGAGTACTTCGCAGAGCCAAAAATGCATCAACTTCTGCAATTCTTTTGCAACATTAAAAAAAAAAAAAAAGAAAATTTTCAGCAATGCAAAAGAGAAACACAGTGAATTGCAGGAAAATATGTTGTGGCAAGGTTTTTTGGTCCTAGATAGAATATTCAGCCAGAAAGACAGACTTTAAAACATCCAGTGCTTAGGGTGCTCCAGAGCATGGAGCCTGCTTGCAGGAGAACAGGGATGGTGACCCAAATCCCCTATATCCTAGCAAAAAATTTTCAAAGCCTCATATTTTTCAAGTTGAAACTCCTGTTTTCTTGGCCAGTCTTAGGAAGCTTCCCTGCAGATGTGCACGTTGTATTGTGTAGCTGGACAACACCACGAGATTCAAATGAGAACTGAGCTTGCTCATTGAGTTACTCATATACTGAAGCAAAGGAAATACATACTTCTCCTGCTTGTGTTTATCAGACTGTGCCTTTGGCAGAAGGCTGTGGTGTTATCCTTATGTATCATTGTCATCCTGCTGCAAATCTTTGAACCCTTCTCCATACAAAAGGGCCGAACAGTTGCAAAAATACAATCCAACTTCCTATCAAGAATTGCTATCCTGTATAATTAGGATCTTGCATTCTAAAGCTGGCAGACCTTAGCCTTAAGGAAACCATATTTTTCAATTCAAATATATCCATAGTCTCATTTGCTTACACAGAGCCTGTTCAGTGGGGAATTATCTTGTTAAGATCTAATCGTGTACAGTGTATGTGTGGTGTAAATATACAGCCATTTAAAATTCAAATACAGAACGTGGAGGTCATTATAGGAAGCTTCTTTGCCTCAGCAAGTGTGAGTGAATTATCAGGCTGCTTTCATTCTTTTCTCACTGTTCACATTACTATTTGCAGCTGGGAGCTATGCCATAAGTTACCTTTATATTAGCATTGAAAATTCCAAGGCTTTAAAAACAAAACATTTCTTTTTCTTTTACTCCCGGTTTTATTTGTAGGCTGTAAAAACATACAGTGTGTCTGTTGATCAGAAACTGCTTGAGACGTTAGAAATTTGGTAAGCTAAAGCGCACGCGGTGTAGTGTGGCTTGGAAAAACAGAGACCCTGGGGATTTACTGGTCCCTGACCTCTGTGGCGTGAATGGTTATTTTTATGTTGCCCATCAGACTTTTGCCAGGTAACTGTGGTGCTTGGATGGGTGGAGAGGACCCTGTTCCCCTGCTGGGGCTTTTTAGCAGAGAAGCTGCTATATCTGTGGGGAGCTGTAGGCGTAGGAAAAGCAAGCGGCTGGTTAGGACAGGAAGCTGCAAACCAGCTGCAGCCCTGCTGCCTCCTCTGCCTGCTTTTTAGCCCTTTGCCTTTAGGTCATTCTTCAGGGGGTTGGAAATATTGTATATTGTAACTAAGCTACTGGATAAAAAAAAAAAAAAAATCACAAGTTCCTGAGCTTTGGTGGTAAAACCTACACGCTCCTTCCAAATTCCCAATTCTGCTACTGTTGAGGAATGGATATCACGCAAGGGAACTCTTTGGTCTGTCTCAAAGGGAGGTGATTTAATCCTTCTACAAGGTCTGTGAAATAGCTTTACCAGCAGTGTAAGCAAATGTAGTTCTGGGTCCCTGGTTACTCCACTCGCCTTTTTTTTTCTTTGCTTGATTCCTGTTCGCCATTGCAATCCTCACCTGCTTTACTAGTGACATAAATCTATGTGTAAGCTTATGGACTGTACAACCTCGTTTTTTGTAAAAGAAAGAGGAAGTGTAATGCTGGCTTGTTCGCATGTTTAAATAAGTTCATGTGACAGCTGTACCTGCTCATACCAACGTCAATTTCCTCCCCCTTCACCCTGAAAATTTCAAATACTCCCAATTTTGCTTTCACGTGGTCTGTATGCTGTACTTTACACTAAGGGTAAGACACAGGCAAGCATGCAAAATTGATGTTTTCACTTCTTGCCAGATTTTCTAACTAAAAAAGATTTCCTCCTGGCAGTTCTCTCTCCAGATATTACCACCCCATCTTCTAAAATTGTAAAAGCCCCTGTATATTTGATATCTTGTGGACTCTCACCAAGTTTCAAAGGGAGATTATATTTGCTGGGCAGGTTGTCGATAGAATATAAAATATGAATGAAATTGTAATTCTATGGCAGATACCGTGGCTGTAACTGTCACAAGCACCTTGTATCCTCAATGGCCAAATGAAAAAACAGTCTCTAAAAACAGTTGATTAATTTTTTTTTTCCAGTTAAGCCAGGAAAAAATCCTCAAAATTATGAACATGGTGAAAAATAAAGAAGTGAGCATTGAAGGAGCTTTGCACTTGGCGCAGAAAGAGGTGTATGCTGAAAAGGTAAGGTCACTCCTTTGATCTATTTTGCAAGACATTCAAATGTATGAGCGTGTTCTGGAAAGCCTGGTTGAGTGCTAGGAGTATGTCTGTGTTGCTTTCAAAGATGCAGTCCCAACTTGTGCAAACATATGCACTCCAGTTTATTGCCAAATATGACAGGTACTGGTGGCTAATGCTACCTGTGTCCTGTGTAATGGGTATCTCATGTACATGCTGCAGCTACACTGATGTCATTGTCGTGCTTCTGAGGAGAAGGATCTGGGGGTCCTGGTGGATAGTAAACTATCCGTGAGCCAGCAATGTGCCCTTGTTGCCAAGAGGGCCAATGGGATCCTGAGCTGCATAGGGAAGAGTGTGACCCGTAGGTCGAGGGAGGTCATCCTCACCCTCTACTCTGCGCTGGTGAGGCCACAACTGTAATACTGCATCCAGTTCTGGGCTCCCCAGTTCAAGAGAAACAGGGAACTACTGGAAAGAGTCCAGTGTAGGACAACGAAGATGATTAAGGGATTGGAGCATCTCCCTTACGAGGAAAGGCTGAGAGAGCTGGGGCTCTTTAGCTTGGAGAAGAGAAGGCTGAGGGGAGACCTTATTAATGCTTGTAAGTATCTAAAGGGCGGTTTGAGGAAGGATGGAGCCAGATGCTTTTCAGTGGTTCCCAGTGACAAGATGAGGGACGAGGGGCATAAGCTGGAACATGGGAAGTTCCGCTCAAATATGAGGAAGAACTTCTTTATGGTGAGCGTGACAGAGCACTGGAACAGGCTGCCCAGGGAGGGTGTGGAGTCCCCTTCTCTGGAGATTTTGAAGACCTGCCTGGCTGCGGTTCTGAGTAATGTGCTATAGGCAACCCTGCTTTGGCAGGGGAGTTGGACTAGATGATCTCCAGAAGGTCCCTTCCAACTCCAACAATTCCATGATTAAGTAGTTTAAATCTAGATCAGATGCATCCACATGAGTTTTGTTATTCTGAGTGCAGCATCAAGTAATGTAACAATAAATGTAGGGCAAATCCTTGGGCTGATACCATGAACCACCTCAGGAAAATGGTGGATCTAATCTCTGAGGTGCCTCCTAGTGTTGGGTTGTCCTTAGGGCATGACTGGTAACCATAAGAGGTCTGACAATTCAGCATTATGCATGGCCACAAGAATGGCTGGCTACAGAGTGCAAAGCCTCGGCCAGTGTGACCAGTTCTAACACTTGGCTCTGACCTTCCACTAGGCAAAAGTAGAATCAGTGTAAAGGTGGCTTAAAACTGGTTTTGGGTCCTACAACAACATAGACCAAGAGGTCTAGTTCAGACATTTCTTAAGAATCAGATTGAGAGACAAAAATTTCATTTTTCTGCTGGTAAAGACCTCATCTCTTCACTGACAATCAGAAGTGGATCATTAGCATGTTTCCATTTTATAGAAAGCATGGAAGTTCTTTCCTGAGAAAAGCAAAAGTTGATAATGGTGAGTGGAAATAGTCAGAGAGCGAGGAGTACATTAATTGTGTACATTAATACATTAGCCTTGTACTCCTCTCTGTAATCCCTGTCTGGTATCTCCCTCATTGCAATCTCTGTCCATCACCACAGAAGTGCCAGCAGAGAATTCTTTGGAGAAAATGTCACTATTTATTTCTACTTCTGCTCTGGATTTTTGAACTAGCCTCCCTATGGGAACATCTCCAGGAAACAGTGAAATCTTATGAAGTGCTAATGACACAATCTGAAATTTTTTTTGCACCACAGGAGTGATAGTATTTTTTCAGATAATCTTGGTGCTTTTTGGAATTTTTAAAAATAACTTTCTAAACTGCTTATTAACTACTTGGCTGGAAAGAAGCAGAAGGAGAAGCAAAAATGAGGGTTGCAGTCAACAAAAATCTTGAACTCAGCAGTGTGAGATAACATGGAAATATATTCTTGGACTAAGAAGTAAAAGGGTGCCTTTTCTACTTCTGCTGTGTTAAATTTTTGTGATAGCTAATTACTAGAAAAAAATCAAATTTAATATACCTGGATCATGACCTTCCCTTCCCTGCATTTTTCTGAAGATAATAAAATTAGTCATTTTCCATGCACACTACAGCCGCTGAAAGGGACCAGATAACAAATTGTATACCCTCATATAATATGAAGGATCAGAGGTCTTCCGTTTTGCTGCACTACATTCAAGGGTCTGTAAATATTTTTCTTTAGAGACACAGATGATTCTTGTTTGCTGCTTAGCCCATTTAATAGATTGCTTGTACTCATGTGTTTTGAAATGTGTTTGGTACAATTCCATGGGCTCTGCCCTTCTCCTTCCTGCTTTCTGCTCTCCCACCTACCATCCCAATCTGTGATCCCTTCATTAGTTCAACAGGAGTTGTGGATATTTTGTACTTGTGAAAATCGGGTCAAGAGGATGCTTCCATGTGGAGTTCTTCTGCAAAGCCTCCAGTGTTGTTTGTACAGCGTTCACTGAGGGACATTTTACCCAAGAACACAATTGGATTTGAGTGGGCAGAAAATAACAGCGTTGCTGATTTATAACATATTGCTGATTTCTGTTCTATTTTTCAGGATCCACAGGATTTGCTAACTGGGTCGCAATTTAACTTTAGTATCTACAAATATAAACACTATCGGTGGCAGAAACGAATTTTGCAGGTAACTTTAAAAATTCTCGCTTTTAATATATAAAAAATATAGGATGCTTATATTGCACAATAAATATTATGAGGTTGATACATCCTGTGGTTGAGGAACCTATCAGAGAAGTACAAGATACTGACCAACTTTCTACCTTTTACACCAAAATTATTCTGGAGGTAATATCTGAAAATCCCTCTATTGGTGCTGTGGCAGGGCTGCAGAATGGATTTGATGATCTAAGAGGTTATATCACCTCCAAGATACATGATTCATCACATGGATGATTTATTGATTATAATAGACTGTGCCTGGGAGTTGTTCTTATTAATTAGGAAGAGTAAATGCATACAAGTGGTATAGATATACTTAAATATCTGTCCCTTTCAGCAGGGCATCACTTCAGCTGCATTCTCTAAAACCCTGGGAAGAAATGTTCTTGGGGATACTCAGAAGGTTCCTCTGGCCAACTGTGCACTTCACCTCTGGTTACTCTGTCCTGTGAATTCTTTTTTTGACATTATGAACACTTAAGACTTTACTGGCTGTGCCGTAATGGGACAACTCTTGAACGATATTAAAGCAAACTTCTGCTGATAATACCTGATGGTGATTTCCTGATTCCATGAAGTGAGTGACAAAGGTTTCATGTTGTTTCCAGGAACCTGGATTTCACTGAATTTTTCCTGCCCTTTACACAAAATTTGATAATGAGCAAGTCCAAGTCATACATGCTAGAGGGTGTCTTTTTGTTTACTAGATCTCAATTGTAAAAAGTATAATCCCTGTATTTCCCCCAATATCCACCAGCTTTTGGAATTAAATAATTATTTGTTTAGACATAAAGCTGATGGGAAAAATGGAGAAAGCTATATTAGATGTGGAAGTTATCAGTTTGGGATTCTGGAGTAGTTTAATTGCAGTTATTCAGTTACCAGCACCCTTCAAAGTCAGAGATAATAACGGGTATGGTTCTGACTTTGAGATTTCCTGCTATAAACAGAACGGAGGGAAAGGCCACGGTGTTAGCATTTGCTTAGCCTGGTCTGCGCTATAGGAATGAAAGATGCCAAGAATCATTTATGACCAAAGGTAAACATCTAACTCAGGCAAGATCTGAGACTCTTCCGAGTTTGTCTTCTCTGTGGGCTGCGTACACTGAAGCTGGGCAGTCAGATAATATTCACATCTTATTGTATCAACAAAGCTGTTTCTGCTCAGCAGGGACTGACACATAAGACAGATACTGGAAACTGCCTGTACCAGTTTTTAACACTGCAAGTATAGATTGTGCAGTGGAAGAAGAATAATCTTATTTTGAAGTAAACAATTTTTAATTGTTACAGCTGTGAAACAACAATAAAATAAATTTATTCCCTCTTACACTCACTCTCTTCACCTATACATACACATATATGTGTATCTATACATACAGTCAAAAAATCTGTGTTAGATAAGAGCTGAACCAAAACGCAGTAATATTTACAACAGAAACTAATCTCTCAATACTATCCTCTTTTCCTGACACAGAAGTGGCTGTTATAAAAATAACCACCTTCACTTCATTTTAGTACTGGGGCATAGGTTGAACCAGTTAGTAATTGAATCTCTGCTGAGATGGTCGTGCCATTAATTTGTGCTACCACTGCTGCTGAAGGGGAAGTTTTTGCACTGGGTTGTATAAGACAAGGAGAATTTAAAAAGAAATAATATTTCAGAATGATAAATTGATGCATATTCATCAAAAGAGATAGAGAAACACAGTTACAATAAATATGTTTGTTTTGTAAATAAGACAAATATAGTATAGTATCTTGATGATGGAATGTCATTTTTTATTCTATCCATTGGCAAGCTAGATACATATTCTACGCTGGTCCTTTATCTAAATGCCCTTACATGGTAATACTGGGGATGCTGTCGTTCCCTTTCAACGAGGAGAAGTGATGGAGTCAAGTAATGAAAAACTTTCCATTCCAGATTGATTTCAACACAAAGACCATTTTTAACATTGAGAAAGGAATTATTAAGAAACAGTTCCCTTTCTCACAAGTCAAAGCCTGTGAAGATACTGAAAGGAGGCGCTTCAGCATTGTGTTTCATGGGCGACAAGATTATGAGCTGGAAGCAGTGTCTCTTGATGATAAAAGGAAGGTAAGTTTTTACAATGTCATAGACAGATTGCTATAAATAACAGCTAATGTTATGGTAGTACCCAGCATGTCCCAATCATAAACGGGAATTGTTATGCTGTGCATTGTACAAGCAAAAAAGTAGATATGTCTTTATTCTGTGTATGTTCGTACATAGAACAAAAGGAATGTGAGTTCAGGATAAAGTTTGGCTTTAGGATTTTGCCACAGTTCACTAGGACTGAAGATATAAAGCCGGCTCAAGACGTGATATGAAACTGGATGCATTTCTTCAGCTACACCTTGAATATAACTGGTCTGAGATTGTATTTAAATAAGCAAACAAAACTGATGACATGAACTGTTGAACCTTAATTGAAATTTTCTAAGCAGTTTTTAAAATATATATATTTATTAAAATGCATGCTTTAAAGAAGAATGAATGAGGCCATCCTGATGCTGTGAAAAGACCTAGTAGTTCATCTCTTACTATCAAAATACAATGAAATTATTAAATTATCAGAGGAAGACAGCCTTGGTACAACTAGATATTTTTTTAATTGAATGATTCAGTGTTGGAAGATCTTGTATGAGCGATTTCATTTTGAGGTCTCAGCTCCTTTTGAGTTTCAGGTTCAGTCAAATATTCCAAGTAGTTACTGTAATGAGGCTTTATGCTGAAACTTGGGAAACTTGCGTCATGACATTAGCACTAGATTTTCCCCTGAATGCAGATGTCCTGTGTGTTCAGGGGTGATCAATTCTTGGAGTTTGTGTCGTCCTGTTGCTGAGATGCTGACGCCAGCTGCACAATTTAGGTTGAGAAACAAACTCTCAAAAAACATGGAACAGTGATGTGACTCATTTTTAAGGGGCTTTTTGCAGAGGGATTTATCCCTCCTGAAATTAACGGTTCTCCCCGTGTGCAGAAACTTCTATTCCCGATGAACAGTACCTCACAGTTGATTAGCTAAATTTACAAAATAGATTTCATTTAGCAGAAGGGCTCAAAAAGGCATGTGTATTCTGAAGTGGGAACACTCAAATATGGCCCTGTATAGCAAAAAGAGCACTTCAAATTCCCACCCACCTTAATCCATGCTAGTTTCAACCGTAGGCAAGCCTTCATTTTTCTGCTGTGTTTGTTTGAGAGTTCAAGCTAAAGCAATCAATTACCACTTGGACTTGAACTGAACAGAACAGAAACTTTGTCCTAGATTGCTTTGTTTATGAATTAAAGAAGTAAAATTATGTTTTACAGTAACCCCTCCAGAATAAAATTATATTCTCCTTCCACTGACAGGTTTAGAACCATGGGCATAAAACCAAATTGCAGTTAAGTAGTTTAACATCATAGAAAGACCCTATTTATTTTCCATTAATTTATGTCACCTATTTGGCTCCTGCTTATAGTGTTGTCTATCATTTTTATACTTGAAAAATCCACCTATTAATGTCTTATTCGGGGGAATTAACATGGAAAATATACTCTCTCTGCTGCCACTTATTATATAGATAATGTACCTTCTGAGCAGAGTTATACAGAGCAATTCGTACAAGAGACCAGCAGAGTCCTGCTCTGGAAGACCTGCAGAATGTGATGTGATACATGAAGGATTACTGGATTTGCAGCAAAACACTTTCACATCCACTGAATGGGTGAAGTATGAACAGCACTTTTGTAGACCTTTGGGTTGTAGATTTTATTAAAAATTCTGATAAATACGTTAAGATTTTAATTTGCTGATAACAATCTGATTAATCAATTGTTTTTTAAAATTAAAACTTAGATGCCAAATCTGCATGAGATGAAAACATTGAAATTAACTGTTAGTGCACTGGTGGTACCCGATAAGATGAAGTTCTGATGTGTGCTAGCGACTATTGTGTGCATTTCTAACACAAATATATAACGGTGATGGTGCTCAGAGTGATTTTAATGGTGGGACTTCTTTATGTTTACCTCTTTACTTTTTACTCAATTTTCAGCCATAAGGAAAAGCAGAAAAAAACTGGCAAAGCAGATGAGGAGTATAGGAGTCCTGCTGGAGAACATTGACTCACACTTGCCAAATGGCTGCCCCAAAATTCATAATTCGTTCTCATAATGTTCTGCACTTCCCTCCAGTGGGGGAGACCAACCATGGTGGCCTAATGGGGTGGTGGTTTCAGAGACAGGAATCATTATTCAGTAGGAAATGGACTGCCACCACCATTTCATTCAGCCCCTAAACCATCAGAGATAAGCATGACTTCTGCTTCTGCTTATTCTATTAGTGAACCAGCCACAATGATTTTACATAGTTTGCTACCCATCCTACAGACAGCCCACCCTTCCCCTGAGCCAGCTTCTAAAATACTTGGAAATTGCTTATACTATCAAAGGAGAGAAAGAGGGAAAAAAAATATCTGTCTACCAAAACCTAATAAAAAAATTAACATTGTAATTATCTGCACAGGGCAATTATCTCAAAAGACTTCACAGTTCATAGAAAAGGATTTTAATTGTTTTAAAAAGGCTAACACTGTATGTCTTGTAAACACTATCCTCAAGTGTGTCCCAGGATTTGTTACTTTGCAACATTTAACAAGTTTGTTAACAAACAGAAATTGATTTTTATTTATCTTGTGAAGCAAATCCCTTGTTGCTTTCTTCTTGATATTAATCCTCTCTTTTTTTGGCAAAGTAAATAATGGTGGAAACATCTGGAGATCCGATTAAACTGTAAGTCCCTGCTTTAAAGAAAGGAGAGATCAATATAACTGCCAGCTCCATTAAACAATTCTTATCACTTTGACTGTTTATGTGGGAATAGATGCAATTTATATTTTATGTTTAATTCTTCTAGAGCAGCTAAACTTATTTAAATTCCTCATAGAACACCTTAATCAACCAGCCACACCTTGAAGAGAGAGTGCAGGAAAAGAAAGGTCTGATAGAACTGTCAGAATGATAAAGAAATGCACTAACCCTCAAGAAAAATGAGAATGCAAATGCTTAAATAAGAAGAAAAAACTCCTACAGTAGAGCCCCACTTGTTGAATGTGAGGCCTTTGTTATAAGCAACAGAGCAGAATCCTGGAAGAGAGACTGAAGCAGAGCATTTTGCTCTAATAGAAGCTGTGTATAGAAAGGCAATTTGTGCCAGGATTAATTTATCATTTAAATAGGTAATACCCACATTTTGACAGTCATTTCAGATGGAGGCCCTTGAGAGCAGAATACTTTGATGCCTTCCTGCCAAGTGACTCTCAGGAATGAGGAGGGACCAGGATCAGTCCTCATGGAGTTAGAACATCTGTGGAGGCATTTCCAAGAGAGGGAGAGTTATTGTATTATAAGGTTGGGCTCTAACTTATATTATGGTGACTTATTTATAGCTTGGTGGCAGTAAAACCTGGAAGACACAGAAACTCTGAAGCCTATGTGCTGCTCAGTCACATAGTGAATTCCTTTAAAAGCTTACAGTATAAAAGACCCACCATCCCAAACAAATGAGAGGAATAAATAGAGTGGGAGGGACAGAGTGTAGCTAAGGTATTAACAGGACTTGTGTGATTTTTAGTTGGTAGTCAGATCTTCCTAGCTTTAGTGCTCTCAATAGGCATGGCAGGCTGGAAGTTCATATTTTATGTCACAGTTTACTTATGTGTCAGATGAGAATAAGAAGCCATTATCTCAAAGATTTTATGCTTCACTATTGGTACTTTTTGACTGGAAGATGCTATAAAAATATGGAGACTTATTGACATTAGAAAATGCTTTAACAAAGGCAAGGCTTGTGTAGAATGTGAATTCTACACAATTCAGTGAAGAATGAATTGTATCTCCATTCCTTGTCCTTTAGGTACTTGGTACAACTACGTGAAGGAGAATTGACTTTATATTGCATAGGTCTGGGAGGAAAGAACAAGACTGCAGACCCTGTAACAAACACAATTAATTTGTCAGGTGGTAATGTGAGTGTCAGCAAGGAGAATGGATGCAGTACCTTCTCAGTTCAGACCAAAGAACACAATTATTTGTAAGTATAGTTGGTAATTAATAATTTGTTAAAGCAGAACTACTGAAAACAAGGTCAAGCAACAGAGACTCTCAATGTCCCAGAATAAATACAACAGTGGAGAAATGAGGCCATCGGAATTATATAGATTACCCCTCCCATTGCTCTGCAGTGATTTGATGAGTATTTTAAGGAGGAATTAAAAGTACCACATTGTGGAATTGAGAAGATACATTGAAATACTGTCCACGAAGACTTGTCTAGTTGTCATGCCAGGAGCCAGTGAAGAGATATGTCATTCCACTTGATTGGACAGATGTGAACGGGTTCTGAGTACCTTGTGCAACAAGCATAGTAAGACGTAGCACATTGTTCACCTTCCCTCAAGGTGGAGAAGAGGAATTATGAGGTAACTGCACCACAAAGTCAATATATGGCAAAACTTCAGCTCTCTAACCTTAGACACGTAAGCAATTAACTCTGTCTGAAAAGGTCAGAGTCAGCACCACTGGGCCCCTTTGACAAGTAAAGCTGCTGAACATCATTCTGCTTAAATAAAAAATATCTCTGGCTGTATTAGTCAGCATGTTATTTACACTTCCTTCCATTTATATATGACATTCTTAAATTTCAGGTTTCGAATACCCTTTACTGTCCAAAAGAATAGTACAGAGGATTTTAGCAAGCTCCAGAATGAATGGGTGTCCCTCATAGAAAGGTACTGTCAGTTGTGCAAGGGTGCCTCCCTGTCTCAGGAGGGATCTCAAGGATGCACCTCCTCTGAAGCAGATTATGAGGAGTTTGCTGTACCTCTGAATGAACAGAAAGAGGAGACACTCCACTTTGGTGTGAGTTCTGCAACACCCAGTCTGAAGAAGTCTTCAAGTCCCCAGCCTGCAGAGGAGGATGCAGCCCCAGCATCACCATCTCTTCCATTTCCCATAAGAAAGGCAGAGGCACCACCAGCCCCCCCTGCGTTGCCGCAGCCCTGCAGCCTCTCTCCATCGACAAAGAGAACCAAAGCCTTTCACTGGGATGTTGTTCCTTGTGATAAGGTGAGGATGAAACTGATGGTAGCTGTTAATAAAAAAAATAATATTGTAGTCTGTACTACATGTCTAGTTATTGCAAAAGTACAGCTGTGCCACAAAACAACCTGGATGCCTTTCTCTATGCTTGTATGGAACAAAGTGCCTCTGTTCTTTTGGCTTTTTGTTTACCCCGTCACTCCTATATTTTCAGATTCAGAAATCTGTCTGGGGATCATATGACCCATGCAAGAAAAAAATAGATGTATCCAGACTCTGTGATCAGTTCCAGATCCAGGACTTGGCAGTATTTTCGGGCAATGAACCTTCTGTGAATCATCACATCATGTTAGATCAAAAAATTGCGCATAACTTCAGTAAGTGTATTAATAAGAACTGTGTACTCCTATCTGGAAACCTGGGGTGAGCACTGCATGCGTTTTCTATTTCTACTTTCTGCCAGTCAGCAGGCAATGAGACAAGCTTATGTCTAAATCATCTTTTAATTCATTGCCCCTCTACTAATTTTTAAAAATACGTCTCACGGCTTGGTTGCTATAAATGTGGTCCTTAATGATGTAGAGTAGAAACACCAAGCTTCTCCTCTTGTACAAAACATCTGAATGTGCCCATTGAGCTGTAAGGCTGTTGTCTTAGGGCAGATGTGTAAAATCTTGTATGACACCTGTGAAATCAATGTTAAGATGCTGGCTTCAAAGGCCAGCAAATTTTGTGGGCTGTCCAGGTGAAACAAGTCAACAGAAACAGCTTGGTAGCTGGAACTTTGAATACTGTGCTCAGTGTCTGTCCTACATTGAGTTCAAGTATATTCATGTAGGTGTCAATTGGTTGGTGCAGGAAGCCTTTGAAGCAGCTACAGGTCAGGTCACAGGAATTCTCTTGGGCTTTCTCTGGTCGATAGCTTAGACTGTGAATGGCTGTCTTGAATGATCATGAACAGGATCCTTCCTTCTCATATCCCAGGTATGATTTTGCCAAACGCCTGACCTAGAACAGTCTTTCACAGCTAACGAAGCAGTTCAACACATAATTCTGGTCTTACTAATAACATGATGTAAAGGCCCTTCAATTATTTTCATGAGAAGTGGTAGATATTAAAGGAGCAAGAGTAATTGTTCTTCAAAGGCTACTCTGATTTCTATTACAGAGATGGCTTTCCAAAAAAGTTCTGTAACCTAGAGATGTTTTAAGAAACGTTACATGTGTAAAGAATTTCAGGCAGTTAATTTTGAAGTTTTAATGATTTAATCTTTGTGAATATTGATAAGAAATAATATATTTTGGGGATTGTGTAAAGTTTTAATTGGAAACTATAAATGGACATAGCTTGTTGGAATTATTGCATCCATTGACTAACAATTTGAAGGGTTAAAAAGGAAGTGGGTGATACGAAAGTGCTGTTGTAGATAAAAGTGCTATTACGGAATTCTTTTTATCTACTAAATTATTGCAGTTTCTTTGAGGAAATGTCTTTCTTTTGGTTTGCAAATAGCGCCCTTCTTCCTTTTGATCCTATTCCTCTTACAGCTTTTTTCATTGAGACATTCTACATCCGTTTCTTAATCTTATCCTTAAAGTCCCATCAGTGAGATATTTGACATATGCTGATTATAATGGACATTACTTAGATCAAAAGCTAATTTGATCCTGAGAATTCTGATTAATCTTCCTACAAGTGCTGTGAACCACAGTTCTTAAATTATCGAATAAAAATATGAAGCTCCAAAGTGCCAGTAGGTTAAAATTTCTTGAGAATTTGGGTAGATTTCTGAGCACAAGAGAAAAATGAGAATTGTGAGAGATCTACACACTAAATTCAAGTCCAATGTATGAGAAAATACAAATAAAAATGAAGTTATCTAGTGGATTCTGGTAGACAAATTTCTGCCATACAAAGAACAGGTATCAGAAAGAGAGAGACAAGAAAAACATCCTCAGATTTCCAATGAAAAAGTTTTGGGAGACATGATAATGTATATGTTCATCTAAGAATGTGGGATCTAGTGGGTGAAAGACTGATATAGGACTCAAAATACCAGCTTCAATGACTTGATTGGTGCCTGTTTCTCTGTATGAGACCCAGTTTCCCATATATACAATTCTTATTTTGCCTAGCAAAATGTTTTGGCAAAGTCTGATGACTAGAATTTATTCAGCTTCAACTACTGAAAATGTTAAAGAAAATATGAAATACTTTGTAGACAGGTTGTGAATATTTTTAAATCAACATTTTTCTATGAGTTATTCACTCTCTTATGGTCCGTAGACATAACCACACCTGAAGAGATACTTGATTTAAATAGCATAGGGAAGCAGAAAGTATAAGGCATAAAAAGGATAAGAAGGAAAAGGGGAAGATTTAGCACTAAAGCTAGATCTTGTAACAAAATTAGAAAGGTAGAAAGTGTGTCAGAGGAAGAATTAATGGCCAACCGTCCATTGGCCAACAGTCTCCTGAGAACCATTAATAGCTGATTCGGGCCACAGGAAGATCCTATAACCTGAAAAACTCTGTTACTTCTTAGAATTGGAGAGAAAAAATAATCCCCTTGTGCTGCTCAGAGGAGTTCTGCTGTAGCAGAGACTCCAGGACAAGTTTCGTGCCAACACTGAGAAACATTTAAACCTTTTCGCTTCCTCTGCTGATGCCTTCTGTTCACTTCCTTGTGCTTCCTTTTTTACCTTCATCCTTTGGTAATGATGATGGAGACAGATAGTAATTAAAGAATAAGTGGCAAGACAAATGGTTCTTCACCTGTTTGGAGAAGAGATGTCTTATTTTCATTTCCCTATCGTAACCAATATTATGATCCAGCCCCATGTCAGCACAGAAGTCTTAAACATTACAAAACATCTTAATCAGATTTTAGAATATCAGGCAGTGTGGAAGAAGGGAAAGGGGTACCTAAGTACCTTCTGATAACTGTGGCTTGATAGTTCTGTTGTAAGCATTGACTATTTTCTACCGGAAGTATATTTTACTTGACTACTGCTATGTATATTTAAAGAAAAGATGAAGACCGAGTTTTTGCCTTAGTATTAGAAGTTACTCTGAAAGGTTTTTAGTTTGGTTTTTTTTTCTGGTTTGGGTTTTTTTCTTTTTTTTTTTTAAATCTGAAAGGTAAATAGTAAATGTTTTGGTGATTTTCCTTCCCTTGAGCGTCTCCTTCAAGTAATCTAAGAATCATTCTCTTCCAGACATTTTTCTTAAAAGTTTCCGTATAAAACCAAGCGAGCTGAAAGAAAAACTATACATTATACATGAAGAGAGTGGTGGACTTACAGATGAGCAGATTACAGCACTAAGAAGGTAAACTTTGGGGTTCAATTGTTTGCTTATATGCTAACTTATGGAGAAGGCATAATCTTCTGCAAATAATGGGACGTTCAGGAAAGATACTACTGGGACATTGGATCTGTCCTGATTGTGAACAGAACATTTGGGTTGGACACAGAAATCTCAGTCTTTGCAACCGAGATTTTGGAACATGCCCCCAAAATAGCACTTTTTCCCATGTTGTGTAGGAAAGGGTATTGCAAGAAATGACAGGAAATTTGACATGATTTTGTGAAGTAGATACAAGGAACAGCATTAGTAAAAGAGTAAGTTGAGGCAGTGAGCAGGTGTAACTTGATAAGAAGACTTTACAACAGTTCTTACTACAGCCTTACCGTCTATTGTAGGTCAGAAGTGAAAGACTGAAAATTGGTTTGGAGAGGAGGAAGGCAGACAAGTGTTAAAGGAGTTTCGTGGGATTATGGGATATTAAGAATATCAGTATTTCTGAGTAGCAGAGATTTGTGGGTTCAAAGCAAATGCAAATTTCTATACCTTTAAAAAAATTGAATTTCTATATTGAGAAAAATAGATTTCAGGAGTAAGCAAACTGTTGGCACGTGAAATTTGTAGGAACTGGATCGTATCTCTTTGAATAATTTAAGATAGATAGAAAGAAAAGAACTAGGATCCTAGAGTAGTATCCATTGTGCATCCCAGTCCTCATGTGATACTTGGGCCATTTTATTAAACAAGTTCATACGAAAACTTGATGTGAAACTTTTTCTTGCTTCAAAGTGATAAAAAATTGAGTGTTTTGCTAAAACAATCTTGGAAAAAGATGCCACTGGCAAAGAAAGTGAGGAAGTAAATAACTGACTTCTACTTACTTATGGAATGAGTTTAATTTTGGCCTTAAAATCCTCATCCTAATGGTGTAGAGCCCCGCTGAAGGTAATGGAGTTCCATTGCCTTTTAAAAGCTGACCTTAAAGGCTTCATTCACAAAAGAAAGGTCTTACTGCAGTTTCTAATTGCAGTGATGAAACTGGTCAAGAGACAACTCAGTGACATGTCTTTGGACATGGAGAACTGGAGAAAGCTCTCCAGTTACAAGTGTACCTGTCTCTTGAAAAACAAAGGGTTGGACCTGGCAGCAGTGAGGAAGTGCCTCCAGTCCTGCAGCCCCACAGAGTGCCTGGGATCTGGCCAGCCCCATTTTCAAGGGAAGCCTCTGCTCCCACCTCAGTTTGAAGGAAAACACTGAACATGCTCTGCTGTTCAAGCCCTGATCCAGCACTGCAGATTCAGTCCAGGATCTCCACGCTGTTGAAGTTGGTAACACCACTGTCATCACTAATTTATAGCATCTGGGCTCTTTGCCACCAAATGATGATGATAATAATAATAATAATAATAATGAAGACAACAAAGCTTGAAATATTGTATTGTTTTCCTTGAAGATTTCAGAGTCTTCTTTTGATAGCAATGATGCTGAGGAAATTTTTCTAGTAATCGAATGTGTAAGAGATATTGGAAGCTGTATTGCTATATGTATTATAGGATGAAGGATTCTTTTCCTGGGATTCTTATTTATTGCCAAAATCTAGGAATACATGTACAAATCTCCTAGTGAAAGGAAAGTAATTTTTCCCACCCCAACAGTTTTAAAAGTGTTACTGAAATAGACGAGGTGCATTTCAGAATTGAGGGTTGGATTTCCAAGGCAGTTTAGTGTCTTATGGCTCCCATTCACATATCTCATCAAAGGAGCAGATGCTTATCCTGAAACATCAGCCCTCAGAAGTTTTCCCTGTACCGTAGTGACTTGGCGTGACACAAGTAGCAAAACATTTAGCACTTCTGAAGACCTTTCCACTTGATTTAGGTGCCACGGTGGAACTGTGGCCTCCAGTTAATTGAGAACCTGTGGATAAGACAGAAATTGAAATAGGATAGTCAGGGGCTGGAAAATTCTGCTCTGTGCAAGTACCTGTCATACTGTCTAAGACTGAGCAGGAAGTCTAAATTCTACTTTTGTAGAGTGAAAAATACTTAAGGCCAAAACCAAGATTACATTTTCAAGACACTGACCAGGGAGCAAAATGTTCTGCTTGTTTATCCAGTGAAAGGTAGTGAAAGTGGTGGAATATTATTAGAAACTTCAGGGCTTATTTTGATATGGAAACCTGTCCATAGTTCTCTGAATGATTCTTTATCCCAATGTCTTAAAATCAATAGCAAGGCACTCTTTGTCTCTATAAACCTAATTTTTCAGAACAGTGGGAGATTTTTTTGTTGTACAAATTCCATTAGAGTTGCATTCAAGTAAAAATATATTTATGGAATGCATTCACATATTGTTCTGCTTCTTTTTCCATGGCTTCCATTGTTTTAATGCTTTAAGCTTTAAACCCCCAGGATAATCTGATAGTTTCATTTCATATACATAATGCATTAAAAAAAAATTGATGGGATATCAGACTTCTGATTAAATGAAGATATTTGCTGTCAGCTTTAACAAAAACGTTCTTTGAATTTCCTCACAAAGTCAAATTATTTCTAATGACAAATAAAAACTCTTTCATTTGCCAACAGATAACTGTTATTTTAAAATGAGAATTCTTCTTTTTCCCTTGATGATGAGGGGCAATGAATATAATATTTTGTAATCTGCTTTAATATAGATTTAATAATTCAAACCCCAGCAATTATTCAATTGAAATATCATATGAAATTATTGACAACAGTAAAAAAAATTATTGTTCATACTGTATTTAAATGCTAAAATCTTTGCTTTATTTTTTCCATCTTTGAACAAATTTCCTTACTTTTAATGAAAATGTACATCTATCCCCATGAAAGTTTAGTTACACTTGCTACAAATTTAGTCAATTGTTTACAGTGAAAGAAGAGAAAGAGAAGATAGTAGACCTGAATACTTATTTAAGATTCTTAACACTCCTTCTCATATGTTAGCTATAACATCAATTTCATTTTTCTTAAGATATGCTCTGAATTCCCACAGTGTATCAGTCAGACAAGCAGGAAGATCTCCAAAGGAGGGGAACTGTGGTGGTGTGCTTATTTTTCCAAGAGGAGGCATGTTTAAATATGTCAGTTTTCTAAAAATCTGTGTCTCTGGAGTATTGTGGGAGAGTATTCTGTTACCTTATGCAGAACTCTTGCTGCATGGGCAATTAAAAAAGTTTCAAAGGTAGGACCATGGGGCCCACTGGTTACACCATAGTATGAGTCTGCTCTGCTTTTGTGCAGAGAAGTTATTGCCGGAGACAAGCAGAGCCAGCATGGCCATAACTGCTCAAGAAGTGAATATTGTTTCTAGGTGCTTTGGAAAGGTTGTCAGATATGTTCATCCAATCAATGAAAACAAGGCACGTATGTATTGAGCACAGAATTAATGAACCTCTTTGGAAATGATGGCCTTAACTCCTCTGTTGTGTGGTTTTACCTTTTCCAAAATAGCCCATGCCACTGTAAATCGTCTGTAGATCTGCAGGTGAACACTATGGATGGTTGTTTTCAAGCATTTCCACACATGACGATGTATCTTCAGATCATTTTTGCTTTCCATTGCATTGCATTGGCTCAAATGTCTATGAAGTTCCAGTGATTGAAGAATAAATAAGCGATACGTAAACCACACTGAACAGTAAGAAATTCCAATGCATGGAATGGAATTATGATTTTATGTTACAACAATATTGAATGAAGAGGATGTCTAATTTTTGTTTGCTATTTTACAGATACATGCCAACACCAAAAGACACAGAAAGGTACCAGTCATTCAAGGGGTCTCCTTCAGAGCTGCATGTGGTCGATCAGTTTATGTTAGAGGTAAGAAGGTACCATGTTAAAAGACACAACATGCTATTTCTAGCACACTCACTTCGAGATAAAACCACTACAAGAAGCTGTTGTTTGGAACCTAAACTTATAATCTCAGACAGAATCAGTATAAGAGGGTTTATCTGATAAAGAGTTGAGAGAGGTAGATATTATGAAGATAACTGCATGGATTCCTTTGTGTCTCCAAGTCATGTGCCCTCCCCTTCCTGCAAAGTAGGAGTTGATTTATTCTGACCTATATTTCCAAAATCCATAAGCATAATATTGTATACATTTATCCATTATTGTTCACAAGAAATGAGTGTCACTGATTTTAATAATGGCTGGCCCTACGAGCATACAGTGTCTTATTGAATCTGCATATGCAAATGATGCATATTCAGATATGTGCCATAGTATATCTACAGATTAAAGCCTAGAATAAACTTAATAAATAAGTACAGAAATTAGGAAAACTATGGTCCAGCTGAGTTACTCAAGAAATTATGAAACGTACATGTTTTGGTATGAACATGAGTTTTGATTCCTTCTCTGTTCAATTCTATGCAGATGTGTAAAATCCCCCACTTAAGCCAGAGACTGGATCTCCTGCTTACTGTACGTGAACTCCCCGTGAGCATGAGAGATTTGGAGCCTGTAAGTAACATGACTCCTTCATAGCGTGTTTGTAATCAACATCTACCTGTTAGATGGTAGACGCCCAAGTGGCCTCAATAAAGATTTCAAAGCTGTGTACTTGGGGAGGTTTTGTTTAGTTTATTTCCTCTAGCAAAACATCTTGCAGTCCATAGTGTGAGCAATTCATAGTCTAGTAATCCAGGCAGACTAGTGTATAAAAAATAATAATTCATGGTACTGTTCAAAAGTAACAAGCAAAAGGATTAAAAAAATTTAAAAAAATCCCTATATGTCATAGCTTTGACAGCCAAGGAATTGTAAATGACATGAAACTGTTAGAGACAGACTACATGTGACATACAGTGGCACTATGGGCTAGTGCATTTGCAATACATTTTGGGAATCCAGTTTATTTTATTGTGTTTGGTTAGTGATAGTATTCCACGACTGGTTCAAAATAAAACACAGTAAAAAAATAATTGAGATAAATGAGGACTATGATATGCATGTATATATACGTACATGCATTTCATTTCATTCTTATTCTACTCAGGTTCAAGAAGCAGTTGCTAATGGGCTTGGTAGTGGGACAGACGGGGAGAAAAGAACAGGGAAGGATTTTCAAATTTTTATTTGGCGTTGTTAAACTTTCCTCTTTCTTTGGCCAGTGATAAGACAGAAGCGAATTTCACCATTGAAATTCAATTCCTTTTCTGGGGAGGTTCTTGCCCCACAAGCTGAAAGAATCAATCTAAAGTAATGGATATTTAGAGCAAGTTTATTTGACCAGCATCTCAGACATTTACTATTTTCAGAAGACTGAAGGAGGCTATTCACTCTAAGGATTACAGCATCTAATTGAAATGTTGCAAGCCAGAGTTCAAATCTCTCTGCTTTTTTCAGGATGACCTAGGGGTTGGGGGGATGCAAATAAACAGTGTCCCAGTCTCATGGACTGAATCTTCCTGTTCCAAACCGCTGCCTTACCTGCCAGGGTTTGTGTATGCTTTGGTTCAAAACAGATTATTTCAACACAATCTGTCTCTATGAAATTTTCATTATGTTTCAAATGTTTTGCTCTTATTCTTCATGGGAATGAAAACAAAACTTGAAGGTTCTGCAATTCCGAGTTGTTATCCTTTGTCTGGCTGTGATTAAAACCTTAGTAACTGAACAAAACTCAGAAGAGGAAGAGATGGAAAACACTGGGGAGATTCACAGATTTCTGACCTGCCTGGTACAATGCTACACCTTTGCTGTCCTCCACTGAAAGCAAATATTTGAATATTTGGAAGCTATTATATATACTGTTTGCTTTGAAGGCTATTTAATGTTCATTGAAGAGCTGATTAGCTAAGTATTTTCTTATTTGTGCGTGCTAACGCAGGTTTGGAAAACAGATTATACACCTAAAGCTCTATGGGACAATCTGAATATTGGCTGTGATGTACTATAAAAGTTTTAACAATGGCTTTCAGCTCTCCTGCGTGTCTCATCCTTTCCCTGTTTTTAAATTGTTGTCTTGGTGACTGATGAACAGAGGTGTGGTGCTAAAAAATATACATTTCCTAATCTAAATCAAAAACACCTCTTGTGTCTATAACCCTAGAAGGGAGGTGGCTTCCCTGGGAAAACAAAAATTGATACAGGAGTTTGATTACAGGAAATTATTATTCTTCCTTGTGGGGAAACTGTGCTAGGAATTGTGATAAGATAAGTCTTCAGCTGGTATAAACAGAAGGGAGGGAGGTGAAGAATGGAGAACCTTACGCTGCGCTTCAGGCTATCTGCTTCCCCTGATGCCTGACATTTGAATGCACCAGATTGCACCAAACAGCAAAATACTTTTTCTTCAGAAGCATTTTTAAGAGATGAAGTTGAAGTCATTTTGGCAGGGCTGGTTTGGCAGCCAGAAAGGATGTGACCTCCATCGTGTGCAGGGTGACTGTGCCAACACCAGCTTTATCTCGATGAGAGACTTTTAACTGGTCCTTCCTGGAAAGCCCTGGCCTGCTCCCCCAGGGAAGTTGAATAGGAAGGTATCCATCAGCTAAAGTGTGACTTGCTTCAGGTGGGGACAATGAGGCTTTTGGCAAAGGGAAGGTTTGATTGGCACCATTGATTTATTCACATTTTCAGTGTGAACTGAATGAAGATTTGTGTGTTTCAGCTAATAAACCAGCAAATCCAAGCGAGTAAGCAGCTGCAATCCAGCCAGAAGTTTGTTGCTGTCCTGGAGTACATTTTAGCCATTGGGAACCATTTAAATGAAAAGGCTGGAAAAGAGAAAGCTAAAGGATTTCGATTGTCGTCTTTGACCAAAGTGAGTAAATATTTTTCTCGTCATTAAAATCATCATATTATTAAGTATGTTAGCGACTAATACTGAGTTTTACCCTGAATGTGGGGAAAGGCAATCATTTTTAATGAGAAGCTAACATTTTAACATCTGCTCTTGGTTACACCAGAAACAAAATCTTGTTTAACAATGTGTTCTTTAATGTGTGTTATAACAAGATGCATTTCCCCATTTTAGACAGCAGCAGTGGCTGGATGGGGACATTGTGGTGTTGAACACACTGTGTTTCTAATGAGGTAGAACATCAAAATGCTGACTGCCCTGATATTAAGAACTGGCTAGAAGAGGTGTCTGAGCTGCAGGCCTCTGTAGATTCAAGTTTCGATAAATTGTATTTTGCAGTTTCGTGCAGAGCACTGTTGTATAGATCCTCTTCATTTCACTGTGGTCAGAGGCTGTAACTATGGCATTTCTTCCGTGATAGTTGCACTTCTTTGGCACTGGGGTGTTTTCTTAATGCTCCCTTTTACTTCAATGCAAAGGTCTTTTTGCAGTAAGTGGTACAATACCATTTTAAGAGAAAGTTTCAGAAGTAGAATGTAAATAAATGAGTAATTTCAAAGGCAGTGAAATTTGCCTGTAACGGTTTTACCTCCCCCATCATTGCTCCACTGGATGATTGAATAGGGGACAAAGGTGGCAGTTGTGATCTTTACTTTTTCCTGATAGAGATCTGCTGTACAAGAAGAATCGTCTAGCTCTTAGTTCTTTAATTGTCTCTTCACTGACCTACCACTTGTGTGACATTAGGCTGAGTTTTCCATTAAGTTTAAGGAAACTGCTTTCCCCTCTTCATCAGAATTTGCCATCAGAAAATGCTGCTACTGAGCACTGCATTTTTCCCCTTCCTCCACCCAACAGTGGCAGAACATCATACTCTTATCCTAAAAAGTAAGAAATACATACAAATTTCCTAAGCAGCCTTGTACCTTTAACACTATTGTAAAATGATGCCTGATCTGTAAATAGAAGAGAGAAGGATTTTGATTTTGTTTTTGTAAGGTATCTTTCCCATCTGGAGACTTTAATATATGAGTGAGTGATTTATAACTCTAGTGACAATTCTGAGACAAAACGTGCATTCTTTTTTTTTTTTTAATAATATATATAATGGCTGTAATACCACATCTATCATAATGAAAAATGCCTACAAAATCATTTTCTCCCACAAAGCATCTTCCCAGATTCAATTAAGGAACTTTACTATCTTCATGAACACAGCACACTGCTTTTAAGTGGAAAGGAATAATTACTGTATTTGGAGGTCTAAAAAGAGTTGCAATCAATTAGGATACCTTAAGTTAAAAAAGACGTCTGTGAACAAAAAGACACAAAAGAACAAGGAAGGTCAATGTATATGAAAGTGTAAAGCTGATCTTAATCAAGAATATCTGTGAAATGGCAGATTGAAAAGGAGATAGAAAACACAATAAAATTAAACTATTCTTGTCAAATTTACCTGTGAGCTATCAACATCCTGCTGTTTCTTTTTTTTTTTTTTTTAAAGTATAATAAGTATAATACCTCAGTTTGTTAATTATTGCTCTATTCTATTTGCAGCTGCCTCTGTTGCGGGGTAGGGAAAGGACATTCACCTTGCTTCACGCCCTTGTGGAACAGATCTTCTTACACGAGCCTGATTTGGCTAAATTTTCTCAGGAGTTGACAGAATTTGAAGCTGTTCCTGATGGTAAGAGAAGGGAGTGGAAAAAAATCAACAAATAAAAAAAATGAAGTCCTTCAACTTTTGTGGAAACTCCCATCCTCACAATATGATTCTTATTAGCATTATTTTCCCTCTCTTCCTTTTCAGCTTCCATGAAGGGCCTCAGTGCTGAAGTTGATGGTATGTAAATGTGGTTTCTAAATTCAGAGATAGATTTTCATACATTGTGCAGTCATTTGGAACAGGTTTTCATTGCACTTCTGTAGTTTGTAAAGCGAGGTAAAGGATCAAAACATTGAGGTAAAGTGTTGCTATGGTGATTCTTAACCTGCCATGTTACTGTGAAGAATTTAAAAAAAAAAAGAAATATTAAAGTGTGTCCAGGTGGTTTAGAAAAATAAAAAATATACTGCCCATGGTAAATAGAGTTTATCATAAACTACAAATGTTAAGTGATACAAGTGTCCGTCAAAGTTATGGCTGTAGCAGAGTCTCCGAGAGCAGGTAATGCAACAGGAGAAAACTTTCTACAGTACGGTTCTGAAGTTCAAGGATGTCTTTGAACCAAACTGATGTCCTTCTTGAGAAAGGAGTGAAGTTGACAGGAGGAAGAAAAATAAGGTTGCTCAAATGCAAGGTAGCCATTGAGAGACATTTACAAATTGCCATTGAACAGTATCACCAGGTGACTAGTGAAGTCAATGGATTTTAGATGGAAGCCTTTGAGAGCTGATAGAGAAGGTGTATGAGTGGATGAAAATGACTTGCATCATGTTGAAAGTTTATAGAAAAAAAATCTGCCTTTTGAAAATGTGGCATGGGTGTTGACTGTAACTACAGACCAATATATCCTATTTCAGCCTATGATAATGTCCCTGAGTGCTAGTTGCTCTCAGTTTTCGGTTTGAAAAACCCTTGCTCCTATTCTGCTGGGCTTTGGGAGTTGGCCAGGCATGTAGCTTGAGGCTACCAAAGTGTGTTTTTATTCTGTTCCAAGAAATTCCCATCAACCTTTCAGGAGACATACGTAACTAAACCCAGCACTATTTACCTTCAGTCACTTGTGTTCTTTAGGGAATATGTTGGTAGCAATTCAAGATCACTAAATATTTTAAAGATGGTTTTGGAAAGTCATGGGTAAAGAGATAAAATAGACACCGTACCAGAAACTGTTGGGAGCTATCGAAGGAGATGAATTATGGTAACTTGAGGACATTGACTGGCCTCTATTCTCCATGGACTCCTGGTGGGCCCAGCATAGATCACTCTTATCTTCTGAGTCCCATTCTCCAGAACAGAGAGGGAAAGCGTTGGGCCAAATGCCACCGAACCAGGCTTTCCCAGCACATCCTGTTCATCCCATGACTGTTGAAGGCACATCCTGTGGTTCATGTGCTGCAAGTATCACATGAGCACGGGGGAGGAAGATGCTAGACTGCAGCCTGGCTCAGTTCAGGACTGAGCCCCTGGAGCCAAGGCTGTATTCTCTTCCCCCGTTTCGCACCACGAGAGGTCCCATGGTAGCAGTCTGATGTAGTGCTCAGTGCCAACTGACAAGAGTTTTTACTGTTACATAGAGTAGAATTCTTACTCTTTTATCTTTAAAGGAACCCTGAACTTTCTACAGAAAAAAATGTAGGTTTGAAGAATGTTATTTTCATTGCTAATCCCAATGCTCAAAGCCAGGAAAGGTCAAATTTACGGCTGCTGCATAACCATACTATCGACCTCTTTGTTATTCTGCAGTTGCTTGTGAAGTGATCACATCCTACGTTTTCCCATAAGACCCATGCCTCTTTTAGGATTTCTATTTCAAAACAGAAAGTTAATATTCCTAGATGAACATATTATAGACACATATTCTCCTAAATTTTCCATGTGTCCTAAATTAAACAATTGCAGCCCTTGGACACAACTGCATGCTAGTGAAATTTCTCATTTTGTTTCTCTTTTGTTAGTTTTAAAAAAAGAATTGGAAAATGTTATTCAGTGCAGGCGGCTTATTAAACCCAAGACAATCAAAGCAACACCCCAGGAGTCGCAGTTCTGCAAGGAACTAAAGGTAACGTTATCACAACCCTATTGTGGGCTAGAGGTAAAAGATGAGTAATCTGCTTAATTTTTGCCAAGTCCTGCCCTGGCAACGGGGTCAGGTGCATTTGAAGGAAAGTGGCCTTTTATTCCCCTCTGACAGTCTCATACTTTAAGCTGCAGCACGGGAAGGGCTTTTCAGAGTTTCTGCATCTCCTGCTTTTGCTTCACAGGCAAGTGGGCTGGAGGGGATGAGGAACAGGTAGCCCCACTGTTACTCATGATAAGTACTTTGGAATAATAGCAATTTCGGAGCATATAGGAATTTGTAATAACTTCCTCTGCCCTTTGCACAGAAGAGAAAATAGCATAGAGAAACATCATCCAAGGGCATGCCTTCATTGTGAGTATAGGTTGATCTAAGATGGTTCTGCCCAGGCTAATGGCAGAATGAGGTGGGCTGGAGGTCACAATGGGGAGGTAGCTGAGCAGGCTGGAGGGAGCCCAGTTCTGGCCAAGACTCAGCACAGCCAAACACGAGCCTTATTAGCTCAGGGGTAAAGAATTTAAGTCTGAAGAGCACTGTTGTGCTGGTTATGAATGGGGCCACTTCCAGTGAGGGTGTTCCCCACTGCCATGGTGTGGACATGTTCATCTCTGCTGTGCTTCACTGGGTAGTGCTGGCTAAACCCATGTTTCCATCTCCCTTGGACAGCTCAATGCTATGCTTCTTCAATACAAATTAAGTTGTCTTGTATATCTATATACATACATAACAAATGTATATGTTACAAAGGAACTGTGATTAAGAAATTTTGTTTCTAAGGCCTTGTTTCTGACTCAAGAACTAGCAACTGGGAGTGTTTACTTCATGTGCAAAAAAACTAGTATATGCCAGATGATGCTTATCTAGTTCTGTCAATTTTAATAGATTTAGGTAGTGCCATTGGATGATACAGCAAGAAATTCTTTAACACTGATTTTTTTTTTTTGGTGTGTGTGTGTTTGATGTCTTAATACTTGCAAGGAAATGTGTGCACTTGATGTATGCTTATCTTTTGTGAAATGTGAAATTTTTGTGACATGAGAATTTTGACTTGAATCATCTTGTTTTCACTGCTGCTTAATTTCTGCTTTAATATTTTGCTCCTATACCAAATTAAGAAGTTTTATTTTATTACAGGATTTAATTCAGAAATATGAAGGGGATCTATCCCAGCTGTCAAAAAGATGTGATGAAATGAAGAAGCTTTATAGCAACATACTGGTACGTATCACATTAAAATGCAATGAAAAGAAATCTACATTTCTTTTAAAAAAAAAAAGGAAGAAAGAAGTGCAAAAAGTTCCCCTACTTCCATATACTTAATAGTTATACTGTCCACAGAAACCAGGAAAAAAAAAAATCACATCCAACGGTAGTGGAATATTTTGAAAGAAAATCTGGTTTTATTTTTCCTGAGGACTTACAACTCACTCTTTAGAGGGTCTATGGCCCAAGTATCAAAAAGAAAAGTAGATGTTCACCAACTGTATAAATTCAATGAGTTTAACTGTTGAATGTTTTCAACATGTTACAGAAAACATGTTATTGAAAACAACATGCTTTTCTGGTGCCTACCAGCAATCGTGTCTTTGGCTGGTAGAGAGCTGCAAATCTTTTGTTACTTGGGCTGAAGGTTTTTTCTAGTGAGGAGCTTATAGTCCATGGCATTGATTTAGCTACTGTTATTTGAATGTGAGAGAGACAGGGATAGAGATGTTAGTAGTAGCACAGATCTAAAAATGAGCAGAGCAGAAAAGAAGCTCCATGGGCAGATTTCTGATAAAGAAACTGTCTGTTCTTATTTGTTCCTATTATACTCACCCACACTTGCACTGGAAGAGCACCTAATCTCTGTCATTTTTTCCTCTGAACAGAAGTAACCCATCTAGGTCCAATACACTAGAAAATGTTTTTTGGGTCAGAGGGTCACACCAGAAAGAATGATGAAAGCTCCATGCTGCAATTTTTAACAACATAGCATGTAGATTCCTTGTTTAGTACAATGTTCTTGGAGTGTGATAGAAATTCGGGAGGTCTCTGCTATGGTAACAGTGTTCTCTGGCAGAATAGTCACATATGGAGGTTTTAAGGAAAGGGATGGATTTGCTGAAATGTAATGGTAGTCTCTGAAACTGGAATAACTTCCTGTTCCTGGGATTAGGACACAGCTTTAAATGGTCTGGGTTTGTGGTTTTGGTGTGTTGTGGTTTTTTCTTTTTTCCTTTTCTTCTCTTTCTTTTTTTTTCTTTTCCTTTCTTATGAGGGGGAGAAGATTAGAAGTTTTATGATAGGCAAATGTTACATAGAAGATGCAGCCAGGAAGACCTTTAGGGACCTATCTGAACAGACAGTAAAGATTAGTGAGACATTTGACCAAGAAAATTTAATTAGTAATGTTTTACTAAAATTAATATTGTAAGAACGTGCAAGAGTTTCTTTGTGTCTCTTGCAGCCTTTCAGAAATGGGAAAAATGATTTAGTGTAGGGTAACAAGCCAAATTTGTATGGTAGCAAAAGAACTCAGTCCCAAACCTACAAAAAATGTTGAAGGACTGGAAAGAAAAGAATTTTAAAAGGTGGAAAAATAGTGTAAATGAGAGAATTAACAATCGAGTAACATGAGTGGATATGGTTAAAAAGTATTCATCACATTCCAAAAGCGGGGAGACTTTTGCTGTAAGACCTTTGGGGGTCACTTCTTGCATAGTGTATGGCAGAATTTCACCCATTATACCTAAAAGTCACCTTCAGAAGGAGTCAGTGTCGTGTGGCCGGTCCTGCTTGCAGAGCTGTGCCCTCCCCAGAGAGTGCTGGATGTGCCCTCCTGTGTGTGCACACTCTGCCATAGCCCTTCTGCACAGGCATTGCTTCTCTCCAGCGGTGTATGTTCACAGGAGGCATCACATGTGCAATGCCATGCTACAGACATATGTGGGAGGCCCTTTCCCTTCCTTCCTTGTATTGGAGACTCTCATCTGAGACTCTAATTTGCATTGAAAGAGAATTTAGTTTTCCATGTAGCTGGAAGTTTCCTGAAGTTTTAACCCAGCTGCTTTTTGCCCTCCCTTCCCCGTTATTCTCTCAAGTTAGGCATTTGATATATTTCTCTCACTTACAATGTTTCGTTTTGGTTTTTTTTTTTCTTCGGAATAATGTTATTGCTAGGCAGATCTTTTTTGCATATTTATAAAGCAGCAAAAATGTAAAACAAATTTAAAATAGGATGGGTGATCAAAGACCAGGCTATCATCTCAACAGCACTAGAAGGAGTAGTCCAGTTTACCTGGGGGAATAGCTGATCTGGAAATGTGTTGTATGTAGCCATGGAAATCATGTTGCACTTAAAACGAAAATCCACAGGCCTACCTCTATGATTTTATATTCTGCTTATAAAATCAATGATGACCTTGGCATGTGACACTTTTATGGAATAAACAATAAATTGGGGATAACTGCCTGTGGTATAGCTGTGGGCTATCAACTTCTCACAGATGGTCATTATCTCCAGGAAATGACTCTCTCATTACTGCTTAACTGATGGTACACCATGGGTGAGTGGCGAGGCATGCCAAAGATCAAGGGCTTGGAGCACCCAGGAGGTGCAATTAGGAACACAACAGGCAAAACTATTAATCAGGTGTCATTGGTTAATGTTAAAGTTTTTTGTGACTGGATTATATGTGAGTGGTTTCTTTTACTGTGTTTCTGATTTCCAGGTGGAGGGTTTGCTCTGAAGAACATGTTAGATGATGTCAAGGTGAACATGCTTAGATTACAACAGATACCTGTCCAAACCTTTCCATATTTCAGTTGCAATCTGAAATACCGAAATACAACTCCGTTGCTGTTCAGCCTTGGGAGAGCTGTATCCCCCAATTACAGCGTAGCTCTCAATTATAGCCAAGATAAGAACTTGTAGCAACACGAGATGCCTTTTTAGCTTTTTGATGAAGCCTTTGGAGCATGTTCTCTAGATTTGTTCAGCTCAATTAGAAAGCTGTTGCAGGCAGAGTTATGTTCTTTAACTCATTGATCCCATTAAGGAGGAATCTTTGAAAATGATGACAAACCTCTTGAATTAAACCTTAGCAAGAGATTTAATATAAAAAATCCTTTCCTGTCCTAGAGCTGGAGAACCTACGTGGAACTGATTTTAGTTAATGCAGGAATCCCTCTCCTGGTACTGAACTTTGTAGACTGCCTTCTGCCTCCTCTTTTACAGCAGAGCAGACATGATGCCAGTACTGTTCACGTCTTTTTCAAAAACTTTCCATCTTTTCACCTTTTTCAGGTGAAGGAAAGAAGAAAACAGGGAAAAGTGGCTCTGATAAATTATTTTTCCTTCCAAAAATGTCTGCTTCCCTGTGAATATTTTTGTTTGGAGAGCAAAATGTCAAAAAAGGAAAACTTTTGGCTTGAATGCGTTGCTGCCATGCCCACCATGGAATAGAAACCGTTTCCCTAATGTACACATCTTCTTTTATGAACAGGTTCACCTAACAATCTGCAGAGCCAGGAAGCTTCATAGTTTACTGATTTTTCTCCAACTGGAGATCTGTAGCCCAGCCAGAGAGACTGGGTTATACAGAAAGCCAGGTTACTGAGGGAATTCAGTGACAACACCTGGGACCATTCTTGCTTGGGATGTTTTGGATCTCAGTTCTCTGGAGATTTCGGCCAGCTCTAAATTGTTTTTTAAATTATTATTGTTGTTATTATTATTATTCAAGGTATTTAACTTTTCTCTTGCTCTTTTAATTTCATTAAGATCCTGGACATAGTTTAGATTACTTGGATATACGAATGTTAAATATTCTTCTCTTTCAAATTTACAGGTAAAATTTGGGGAGCCGCGAGATGTAGACTCTCAGGAACTATTTGGATGGATATCTTCATTCATTAGTGAGTTTAGGAAAGCCTGTGCTGAAGTCATGCCATAAGGACAATACAAATCTTACAAAGAGGTGAGGGAAACAGAAGCCCAGGAAACAACGTTTAAGTTAATTCATTTGAAAGTTTCTCTACTAATAAGTACAGACCACACACATAGACCATATATAGTCTGTACTGCAGTATACCTTGATTTTTAAGGGATATTCAATTTATAATATGTAATTTGTAAGTGGTATTTGACCTGTACCATCACAGATCACTCTGAACCTCTCCCTTATTTTTTCTGATGTATGTGCTGTTGTACCTTGAGATGCCTGTATATTTAGAAAGGAGACACTTTTGACATTTTATAATTTCTCTTTTTAATCTTTTCCTTTGATACCCAGTCTGCTGACTGAGTTTTAACTATTACTTTCAGTGCATAAGTTTCTGTATGGTAATCTAATTTTTAATTTTTTGGGGTGTAGTTTTCTAAATAATACTTCACAAGTTTTATAATGAAATGGAGAGCTGTTACCCACAGAGGACAATATGTGCAAAAATTCTTATTTGCCTTTCTGCTATTAAAGCAGCTTTAATATGTAATGGAGAAAGTGTCTAGCTGGGTGTTGGTTTTTTTTTTTTTTTTACCCCAAAAGTAGTACCATAAAATAGTGCTTTTTATGGCTAATGTCATGTATTCGGGTAAAATACTATAGAAGTCAATCAATATGTGGGATTTGCATTGACAGGAAGAGAAAAATATCAGAGAAGCAAAATAAAAATGTGTCATGAAGCATCTAAGTAATGGATAGTGGAGGTAATTATCCCTGGTTTTCAAAAGAGAAAATACTTCTCTTGCATTTGTTGGCTTTTACATATTTTTAATTAGAATAATTATCTGGAGCTCAAATATACAAGAAGAAAAGGAGGCCTAAAAATGCAAAGACAAAATGGATGTGTTTAACACTGAGAGCATAAAATAGTTCTAAAAGGTCATTGATAATATTTAGCATTTTCTCTACAAGTTTTGCAAACAGTGTTTTTGAGAAAAAGTGTATTACCTGACTTATTTTAGGTCTGACTGTCTGGGTCTCATAGTGTTTGGGCTTTGATAGAAATGCTGAACACCCTTCCTGCCTTCAGTGCTAGAAGGAGTTAGATGGCTCCTTATAGCTTAGATGCACCTACATCTAAAAATTGCATTATCACAACCCTCTCTCTTGCTGGCATATACAATTTCTCTATATCCAGCATTTCATTTGCTGTTCTGGATGTGACCACTGCTGAACATCCAGGTATGTAGAGAAAGCTCCAACAAGGAGCCCGGGCACCCTCCAGCTTGCTGCTGCTGCTGCAATACCTTTACTGTCATGCCAGACAGTAAAGTACAATCACCAGGAATACGGAGACACTTGGACACTGTCTGGAATGAAGAGATGAAAGAAGGCCAAGATTTTGTTCTTGTCTTGGCCTCAGTACTTTAAAGGGCATCACAGGCTGCAGTTCCTGGGAAGTTACAGCTTCTGATGTGCCATGACTGGCAGCACACCCCTATGTAAAAAGCCAGAAAAGTGTTCCTGCAGCGAATGTGCCCATCACAAAAGGCAAGGGCTTCATTTCACATCAATCTTGATAAATCTGCTGAGGGAAGGGGATGCAGCTGAACCCCTTGCCCTTCATGAGTGCTCCTGGTTGAAAGCTGAATCTGTTCCTGGGGGCAGGTGCGCACAACTTCTGTTTCAAAGATGTGAGCAGGGATCATAAGTGCTCTTTTAAAATGATAGTTGCCACCTCTGTTTTGAGAAATCACTGGGGAAGTGAAACTCCCCAAAGGTTTCAAATCCTTATAGTCCTCCTCTCAAAGGGGTGATCTGGCCAAAAAGGCGTCCTGAGCAGCCAGCATCTCATTCCTGGCCAGTAAGCAAAAGCTCAGGGAATTGTATTCAACAGGAGGCATTAGGTGTTATGAAAAGATGATGAGCAAAGAAGCAACTTCTCTTCCAGCTTTGCGAGAAGCAAACCTGGCACCAGCTGTGAATGCGAGTGGGCTTTCGCTGCTTAATTTCTCTGCCTTAAATCCACCTCTCATCTTAGAGGATGTCTAAAAAGATCTTTGAGGAAGAGGCTCAACAGACTATGCATTTTATATGCTTAATATCATCTTCCAGGCACCTACGTATCATAGAATTATAGAATGGTTAGAGTTGGAAGGGACCTTAAAAATCATCAAGTTCCAACCCCCCTGCCATGGCAGGGACACCTCACACCAGACCAGGTTGCTCAAAGCCTCGTCCAGCCTGGCCTTAAACACTTCCAGGGATGGGGCATCCACAGCTTCTCTGGGCAACCTGTTCCAGTGTCTCACCACCCTCACAGTAAAGAATTTCTTTCTGGTATCTAATCTAAATCTCCCCTCTTCCAATTTAAAATCCTTACCCCTTGTCCTTTCACTACACTTCCTGACAAAGAGTCCCCCGCCAGCTCTCCTGTAGGCTCCCTTCAGATACTGGAATCATATATTATCATATACAGAAACTGTCTCATGTGAGGTAGAGGATGCCTGAACTAGAGCTCTGCACGGGAGCTGCAGCAGAGCACCCAGTGTGTCTCCTCAGCTTTGTACCACAAGTGTTGCTGCCGTCCGTAAGCTCTTGCATGTCTGCACTAAGAAGTGCCTCATTTTGGCTTCTCAACAGTCTTGTCAGGACTATGCTTCCTGTTAAGAACATGCAGTCATGTTTCTCAGAGGCAAAAGGAATAAAACAAAATTTAAAAAAAAGCAAAATTAGTACCCCTGATACTTATTTGACAGAAAATTATTTACAGAAGCAAATAAAGGGATTTAATTTTACAGAAAACATATTGGCTATATTTGCCTCAGGTCAGCATCAGTGCAGTAACATCTGGTTGACGCTGAAACCAGGAGCTACAGCTTACATCACTCATTTCTGATAGAGGAAAATTAAATTCCTTTTTAATTTCTTGCATCTCTATACCACAATGCCCTATACAGTGCATGGACCTGCCCTGTAAACAATGCTTGCAGGTTTTGATGTGTGTTGTTACTGCTCCAAAATCTGAACCATCTTCATTTATATGTGAATCATGTAAGATAATCCTGAATACAAGTGCCATTTCCATGGTATCAAGATCCCTGCATCCCTGAACAGTATTCGTGATGGTCATGATAAGTTTCATGTTTTTCTACCATTACCTTAGCTCAGGAGTCCTGGGAAGTCTCTTTTAACTAAGTATTTTTTTCTCTTTTTTTTTCTTCTTCATGACTCACTTTTTTCCCCTAGTCTTTTTTTTCTATTATTATATCTAACAGCTTGTACTTGTTTTATAGCTCAGCTGGCATGGCCTCTTCCAATTAAAAATATATTCTACACAGTAGTCGATATCTATGTCTTTATGTGAATATCCTGGAGCATTAATTTAAAAAATTAATGTCCAAATACCTTCTTGGCAAGAAGTTCTAGCCCCTTCAGAGAGCACAAAGCTTTCCTATGGAGTAGTTGCTTACTGAGGAGACATGTTTCAATTTTCTCAAACAAGCTATTTCTTCAGTGCCTGTGAGTTTGAGAGACCTCCTGATTTATATGTAAAAATAAATAAGTAGGTCTTGTTGCCTACCTCATTCTTTTTTCCCAAGTGTTATTTTGCATAAGTCTAGGTTTTACAAGTCTCTTCAAGTCAACTCTATTACTAAGTTTCAGTGGTATAAGGAGTAACAGTTGCTACACCTCAACATTTATTTGGAATTATATGGACAAGCTCTAAGTCTCCTTGTGGAAAATGTCTGTGGAATCCTTTCTTAGCAGCTGCCAGTTTTATCCCGCAAACCTGTAGTCATGATAGTCAGTGCCGGGTGAGTCTTCTGGTTGTGGAAACGAATGCAATTGGAAGCACTCCGAGAAGTAGCAACCTGCAAGAACTGTAGTATTTTTACATCTGGGTTATTTGTCGCCCCACAAAACCCACCAAGCTGACATTTGGTATATTATGAAATACGAAAACTTAATGATGACATTATAGAAGTAGTTCTGCTGGGTAAAATTTATCTTAATATTCAGTTCTGTGAAGTAAGGCTGTGGGTCAAATGCTGTACTGATTTTACTTTCATGACAGCTCAGCTGTGTAAGGAAATAGAGATCTCTTTTGAAAGTTTTTCTTCTTAAAAAGCTGCTAGTGTGTGCAGTACTTCGGCAAGAACAGGAAAGATAATTTCTGGATCTCATATTAAACATTAGTTGTCTCCAGCAAAAGTGTGATGGAGGGAAGCCCCACGCTCTGGGACTGGGGCTCCCCATAGAAATCTCTGACTTGATCTGCTGCCCAGCGTCTCTGTGTATTCAAATCTGCCCTGAGAAATGCTGTAAGAAGTGGAGCTCATATAGACACAGGTCACAGAACTGACTTGAGCTCCCAGAGGAGCTGTGTTACATGTGTACCACCACTCACAAGGGTTTTTCAAGAACTCACCGTTTGAAATACAAGTATCTTCCCCCAGAGGCAGAAATTTCCCAGAGTTGCCTCAAACCAAAAATGTAAAAAGCTGAGATTATCCAACGCTAGACTCAATGGAAAAAATTTAGCTTCCAGAAATGGACAATTGTATCTTTGGAGAGTGGCTGAACTTTGCTTTTCAGTCTTCCTTTTTTTTTTTTTCTTTCCTATTTGAACTGCTAGATGACCAGGCAACAGGCAGCATGTGCCTGCTAACTTGTTTAAATGAACAGTAAAGCAAAAATAAAACTTGTGATCCCTTGGAAGGTGTTCTGAGCATAAAAGCTTTAAAGTCACTTATGTATGCTGCTCTTCTAGTTTGAATTAATGCTTTTCAAATACAAACAGCAATTGTAGGAGAAGAAAAAAACTGTGTTAGATGAAATGAATAAAAACATGGGGTCTCTAAAAGGGAACCTGTTGTGCATTCCCTATACAACAACTAAAGCCTGAAAGTATTCGTAGAAAATACTTGCTTCTGTCCTTAAGAAGTTGCTGCTAATGATGACTCAGAAGAACCACAAATAAATTTCAAGCTGCTTGCCTTAAAGAAGAATATATGAAAGCATTCAAACTGCGTGCTGCTTTGAGGAAGTGCTGAGGTGCTCTGACTCAAAGAGGGACTCAAAAAGCTCTTGGTGAGATCCTTCCCTCCATCACTCACAGAAGTTTTGCTGTGGATATTCATAGAACCAAGATTTCATTCCCTGATTTGAAAGACATTTTCAGACTGCCAAAATGCTCAACTATTAAGTTTTCTCACCAAACTGAATGCAAATATCCTTTTTTTTTCACTTGCTGCTTGCTACCAAAGCAGAATGTACCAAAAGTTGAACGTCTACTTTATTCCCAGAGTAACAAAGAAAGGGAGCATCTTTTAATGAAAACTCTAACTCGGAGTCATGCAGGTAGGAATACTTTGTGCAAATATGGTTGTATTTAGAATTAACTTGAGTATTTCACATCACAGCATATTACTGGAGCTGACGTGATATGTCCAAGAAGCAGATTGCGCTTTCTCGGGTGTACAGAGAAATGATTGCAGGGATTGCTAAATGTGCTTAAGCCTTACTCTTGTGGCCTGTTTGCCCAGGGACGAATTTTGCCCATTGAGAATATTTTAGTCAAGGACAGTCAGCAGTAATTAAACAACAGAAAACCACAAAGTAGGTAAACATTGCTTTAAGCTCATTTTGCAAATAAGACATTTGAAACAAAAGGTTGCAGATGCAGATTTTAAGTCTCTGGATGTGGTTTAAAAATGCTACAATGTGTTTTGAAACGTAAATAACTGACGGTCTTTTGCTTGCACGAGGATAAATAACTAGTGATGTATGCAATGGTGACGTCATTTGCTATTGAACTAAAACACAAAAATAACCCCAGAGGTTATTGTCTATAAAGATCAAGTACTGATGAGCATATTTATACCAAAACTCTCCTGAACAAGCTCTGTAGTACTTGGCATGAAATGATGTAATTATAAATAGAAATTTGCTCGACTCAATTTCAAAACAGGAACTTTTCTCAGCCAGTAACAAATTCTCAGATAACATCCCGAGCTGCTGTCATTAATGCTTAAATTGAAGCTTATTATTTGGAATCCTGCCATTTAAAACAATCTGATGTCTCACTTTGTTGTCAGGAATTAAGCTGATTAGGAAAATTAACAACAACCGAAATCCTTTTGATTATGGATTTACTGAACTTGCCCTGCGAAAGGACAACCCGGCTGTGATGACTCTGCCCTCCAAAGTACAGCTCTGTCTGCATTTGATGAAGCAGCCACGTGGCGCCAGCCTGCCGTGTGCCGAGCTGTCGGGCGCTCCTCTGGCTCTCCCAGCTTCTCATTTAGAGGCACTGATTGTACCGTATCCGTGCGGGTGTGCTGCGCAAAACAGACATTTCAGGGAATGAAATTTAGAAAACAGTTGTGATTCATTTCCATCCCTCCCACCTCTTCCCCTTGCAGCTGTGCAAAACCACTCCAGTGTTATTGAGCTGCCCGTAGAATATGACTGTCTTGAAATTGGGACAGTCAGTTGGAAGGAGGAAACCTAAGTGCCAGTCACTATTTCAAGAAATGTTTATATATTTTTATGTTGAAATTCCATTGGTACAGAGACCAGAGCTCACATCTACCTCTCTTCAGGCTGTGGGCTATAAACCGATGAGCTAGAACCCCTAGAGTCTGATTTCTATGAATGTGGTGACTATGCTTGGATTTTGGATCCAGTTCTGGGGACCAAATGCACAGAAGTTATGCAGAGCCTGTGTTTTAGGTGTGTAAATGCTTTCTATCAATTTGTCTCTTCCTTTCTGCAAGCAGGAAGGCTGTTCTGACACCCCCTTCAAAGGGTTGGAATAAATGCAAAAAATAGCTTCTGTGTTAAAGCTTTTTTATCTCAATCCTTTGAGACTCAGATAACTGCTTATTAGCATTCATCTTGATGAACTCATCCCGTAGAAAAACTGTGAGCAGCCTTAGAGAAAGCTCAACGCAATGCAGTCAGTGAAATTTTGTTACTTGCTGAAAGAGAGCAAATGTTTTAAGCTGAAAATCCCATAGATTGGAATTGGCATTACGCTGAGAGGCACGTTAAGAAATGACTTTTGGAATGGGAGTCTTAGAGAAGGACACCCTTGTCGAGTACTTTGACCTCAGAGTGATTTCTTAATACTGTCAGCCCTTTGGAAGTACTTACTGTTTGGACATTTGTTTAATTTTCTTTCTGTTTTGCCTAGTACTTCTTTTACATATTCTGGTAGCTTCATTGGAGAGAGATAAAAATAAAGGAGTTTAGCAGGCTCACAGAATGGGGGGGGCTGGAAGGTGCCTCTGAAGGTCATTTAGTCCAGAGCAGGGTGTCCCAGACCATGTCCAGTGTGCTTTTGAATACCTCTGATGATGTAGATTTCACAATTTCTGAGTGAGTTTAACATTTCTAGAAGTTATTAGCTGAGGACCAAAAGAAAGATGGAATGTGAGCTCAGGAGCCTCATTTCCTTAAGAAAGTGGGTTAAAAACACGGCAACTGATTGTCACTTGGGAAAGACACCTACCAGCCGAGGGAAAGAAATTAGTGAGTTCGATGGACTTGAGTCCTGGCTGTGAAGTACTTGTATTGTTTTTCTTCCCTTCATCTTTTTAAAGCATTCACTACCACAAAGATAGCTAATAGATATTTATTGCTCTTGACAGCTTCGCTTGGCCAGAATCAGAAAGGTCTGGTTAAAAATTATTCAATAACACGTCCAGGAAATTATTCAAACTTAATGGAAAAATGCTTTTAAAAGACTTGATCTTTTTCTATCCTAAAGGTGGCTGCAGTTCATCTATAAGAAGTTCTAGATTACATATAGTTAATTATACAATGTTGGTGTCCCCTGGGATGAATTTGCTTTCTGTAGAAAGTTTAGAGGGGATTTGAAGGAGGATTTTCTAGCCCAGCTCTTGCAGTGCTGTGTGTTTCCCATTCACTGGCTGGTCATCTTCAGTGGTATTCTCCTGTTTGGCCCTCGATGGCAAATGTGTGGTTTCCAGGATGCTTTCCAGGGCATGATTTGTAAAGTATCGCAAATAATAGTGAAAAGTGCTATTCATGAGTGATTATGACAATTTACCTTTTGGATAAATGGACATAGGGAATGTGTTTTATCCTTCATGCTGCTGGCACAATTTTCAGATTAATAAGAAGGAAGGATGGAAGATCGAAAAATGAATTTAATTCTTCTGTACTGCAGCAGTGATGTATGCACAGCACAGAGGAACGCTGCGAATGCGGTGTCAAGCTTTAGATGGTTGAGAATTCTGAAAAATAAGGATGTACCTAACATGATCTTAGCATTTAATTCAAACTTCAGGGTTTGGGGATTTTCTGTCCCTATCCATATATGACATCTCCATATTTGGAGGAGTCTAATATCAAAATACCAAAATCCGTTCTGTTTTTCTTGCCATGTAATTTCTGTGAAAAGAGAGTTTTAAGTGATAATAGGGATGTACAAACAGAAAGCTCAAACTTGAAATAATTTAAACGATGTTTTAAATACCCGACGAATGAAAAAAAATGCTCTTCTGTTAGGATTCCATTATAGAGAGATGCAGGAGAAGCACTAGTTAGACTTGCTGGAGGCAAGTAAACCTTGGAAGAAACTCTTGCATTGCTTTGCTTTGATTAAAAACCATCACAATATTTAACCAGATTAATCGATTCCCATCTGCTACAAAGGCTAGGCTACTCATACTTTGTTTATCTTTAAATATTTTGCTAACTTATAGCTGAAAATTATTACGCTAGCTAATGAAGTTGGAGATAAATTAAAAAAACAAACCCAAGCATCCTTCCTTCTAAAACGGTCTATTAAGCTTTACTTCCAGACCACTTTAGGTAATGGTACAAATGCAAGAGAAAGTGAAATTTGGTCCTGAATCCTCAAGAAGGCATCCAAGAGACACAGGTACAGTAAAAGACTGCCCAAACAGTTGGGTAAGTTACATAGTATTATTTCTTTTCTCTGGTTGAAAGACTCATTTACTCATTTTCTACCCCCCTACCAATTGTGAACTGCAAATATTAGAACTGAATAGACACTTGATGTTAAATATTTTGCAGATTTAAGTTTCATAAAGTACATACACTCCCTAAGTTAACCCCACAATTTGCAGAAGAAAATGTACATTAAGATTATAATATTTGCTATTTAAATGATCTATTAACTGAAATATTAAGCTAAGAAAGTCACACATTGCTTTTAAAGGATGAGCGCTTTTGGGAAAAGAGCAGAAACGAGGTTTGAGATATTGTGTTCTGCCTCTGACAGACTGAAATACAATTTTGGCACTTTGAGGTTCTTTTGCATATTCACAGTCACAAATAATTTCTGGAAAGGTCAAATTTTTAGAGGAAATTTCTAGAAAAACTCGGGTCAAATTTTCTCCTCTCCCTCTAGCCCTGCTGAGCCCTAGCAAAACAAATGAAAAAGAAAGGAAAAAATAAAAGAAAATGGAAGGAAAGTGAAAATGTTGAAAATGCCACAAGAACACAAATGTCAAGATTTTTCTTTGGAAGTTTCTTCTTCAGAAGTTAGCCAGCATTTAATCACAAAAAGTCTGTAGATAAAACAAACTTCTCTACTTTTCTCAAAGAAGGGATTCATTTGGCCTAAGACCCTTTGTTTCTTTGAAGGGAAAAGAACACTTTTGGGGGTTGATCACCAAATTGTTTTGCTCCTATAAACCTTTGCTTTGGTTAATTCAATTTAAAGAAATAATTTATTCACTCGGCTTTGCTTATTTAGGCCTCTCCATATGGAGCTTTCCTGTGCTTGTTGCACTATTACGCCATCCTGACTTGCCTCGACACCAGCCCCTGTAAGATGCTTGATCACTGCAGAAAGGTTAAAAAACCTGTTGGAGGACTGGAGAATAGTTGTTGGAAGCCACACAATGGGGAGAAGAAGTAAAAAAAATGCCACGGCATGTTTCTGTCCCACTTGCTAAGGTGTTTCTAGAGATTTGGAGGGCTGTGCCCAGCTTTGATTTTTATTCTAAAACGAGAGGAGAGAAACCAGCTACTTGAAGGTACCATACTGTGATTTTCACGTGTTTCTCAATAGTGTGTGAATGTAGCAGGACCATCTGATATGATGGTCCTCTGCAAGGAGGCTGGAAACTACTCTGAGCAGCCAATGGATGCAATGAAAATTGGTAAGTTAAAAACCCTACAATATATAAAAAATGGAGGTTTTTTTCTTCTGTTAAACTTGGCACATCTCAGTAGATGGCACTAAAAATCCAAATGCAAAGCCACTCCCTGTGCCTTCCTCCCTGAATATCATCACAAGTCTTCCACTCAATCCCTTGAAATATCCACTTCCACTCCCTTGAAAAATCAAACAAGCAATACAACCAATGGACAGTCTCTTAATTCACTATCTTAGTGAATTTTAATGCAAATTATTCCCTCAGCAACCTTATTTTTAGTTTTTCATTGACCCTTGTTATGAAAACCACTCGGTAAGAAATTTATCTGGGACAAATTCTCTTGAGGGGAGGAAATCTCTGTGCCTCGATTGATGTCAAAGGAGATGCACTAAAATATGCCACTTCAGGATCTAAGTTTTCTGTGGTTTCCTTGACAATAAATTAGCAAACTATATCCACAAAATGTATTCAACAGTTTAAGCTAAATTGGCTGCCAGCAGATTGCTGAAGTCTTTGCAAACTCCATCCTGAGTTCACTGTAAATACCTTGCTCAGTGAAATGGGTTCTGAAGCTCAGAGCAAGTAACAAACCATATTGCTTCCCCTTCCCTCCAGATAAAAGGGAAAGATTTTCCTGCTGGGCTATTTTTCCAGTTTTCTAACTGTATCATGTGATTTCATTCCATTTGGGCAAATAAAAAACAATCACACTTCTTGCCTCATTAAAATGCAATTGAAAAATCTAAGATCATTGCATAGGTCAGTGCAGTGCTTTGCAAAATTATTTATTTCATAAAATTGCATAAATGGATCAGATAAATCAGTTGTAAACATGAAAAAAGGAGGGGGTTTTTTTGCTAGGCATGCACTGAAATGCAATAGTAAAACACGAATTAAATTTCCCTTTATAAGAAGTTATATAGCTGTAAGTACCTTTTATAAAGGCAGTTAATGTATGCAAGTTGATTTTATGGTCATAGTCCACCAAAGCCCTGTTTTTACAAGAGGGATAAACATGTAAATTAGAAAGAGATTTACTGGAAATATTTTGAATGAAAATAAACACAAGAAATATTAAACTATTTGTGGGTAGCCCAGCCAAGATTAATGAGGATATTTACTGACCTACTAATGTTGCAAACAATTGACTCCTACCTAGGATCTAGGAAGGAGTAAAAAGAAAATACAAGTTCAAATTTTGCTCTCAGTTTCACACCGATGTAAATCCAGACTAAGTCTATTGGACTCAGTGTGACAGTACAACTGGGGAATATTTCTGGATCCCTATCACAGAGTAACTGTGGAAACACGCTGCTGCGAGGAGTCACAGAATCTGGCCATGAGCCTTTCAGACCCTTTGTGCTTGGGCTGGAGCGTGCTCAGGTTTGCAGCACTGGCTAAAACGAAGGTTTGGCTGCGCAGGAAATGCTGAATAAAGACCTCAAATGCCAACGCTGTCAGCATCTCTGAACAGTTTTACCTTTACACACATGCAGACATCCTGCTGACTTCATTGTCTTAATCACCTCTAAAATTCACACAGAATTTTCAAATTCTGGTGGCCATCAAAACACAACTTTATAATAGCAGAGAGGCAGGGAAATTAAAGAAGCCCAACAAATATAAGTAGACAATTCTTTTTCATTGGTTTCTCTGTTCTGCTCCTGCAGAAAGTTTAAAAAAAATATGTGAAAATACATTAAAAATAGGCAAACATACAGAAAAACCTTACTTAAAAAGCCAAGCAAGGTTGTTTTGTAGATTAATATAAAGTTAGGAAAATATAAGTCTGATTCTGCGTCTGTCTGAGTTAAATTGCAAAAACTTTTGTTCGTTTCAGTCACTCCAGCCATATGCACACCTATGGCTGAAGATTTTGTTATATTCCTATGGGATCTCTTTACATTTTATGCCTAAATAAATGAAGCGAAATTTACTTTATAAAATATTTACTGAATCTTCTTAAGAATCATTAAGCTCATTAGCCAGGTGAATTAGTTTTTGGATTTGGCCAAAAAACTGTGTACCTAGCTGCGAGCCACAGGGCCAGCTGTCTAGAAGACAAGTTGGTCTGTATGGGAGCCAGCAGCCAGATGGAGACGACAGCCAGCTTAGGAAATACAATATTTAGGCTGAAAGAATGTCAAAAGACAGTAAAAAGTCTGACCACTGAGCTCCACAGACACGGGTTTGAATTGCCATCAGTATTCTGCCTTTGAATCCAGCCTTTCTGCCCCCTCTCCCCCCGCCACCCCCGCACCGGTTCCCCCCGCGCCTCCTCATTAGGGTGAGTTCAGCAAAAAGCCAAGTAGTGCAGCCCCAGGGCTGGGGGGCTCATCCGAGGGAGGGGGGGGGCTGATGGGTGCTCAGGCTGCTCACTACAAACCCGCGCTACACAGTCAGCAAACACAAAGCTCAGCTTGACAGAAGGGAAATATAATTAGGATAAAGAAAAAAGAAAAGGAGAGGAAGGAGGGCTCCTGTTACCGAGGGGCTGGGAGAATTCATAAGGCCTCTAGACACAAGCACGAAGCTCAAAAGCAGGAGAGGAAGTCTGAGGCACATTATTTCTCCCTTTTGTAAGGCAAATGACTAATTATACAAAGCAAGATGGGTTTTCTTTTCCAAAGAGATTTGAAAAGTATCATGCAATATTGATACAGAAATTGTATTTAATGCAGGTTTACAAGCCAAGAGGTAAAAGAAAATGTGAATGTAAACATGGTGTTTGCTCCTTCTTCTCCCTGCAACTCTTCCCCTATTCTCCCTCTTCCCTTGACAGAAAGATGCCTAGCACACCTGCAGGAAGCTCCCTGGGAAAGGGCAAAATACTTCCAACTGGAGATGGTTTTAGGCTCCCACAGGATGTGTCCAGAAAGGGAAAGAAACAGTGAGGCTAATCTAACTGACTTTCCGTTCTTGAGCGTTGTTGCTATTTATTTTACTCATTTTTCTTTCAAAGGAAGGAAAAAATAAATCCTTGTTAGAGGGAGCTGGATCAATACTAAGAAATTCTTTGTCGGATGAAATAAGAACAATCATTAACCCTGCTGTTTATGAATTAAACGCAAACTTCCCTTTTCAACTTGTCTCGCCCATGGCATCCCCCGCAAACTTGTTCAGGAATTCAAACCCAGCCCAAGCACCCAAACAAGCTGCCGGGAGCCTTTACGCTCTCTTCCTGCTGTGTGGGTGGGGAAAAAAGGAGGAGGCATCTTGCGATATTGTTCAGGTATTTTGGTGATGGAGGCTCTCCAATCTGTTTATTTAGGCGTGGATTTGAGGCTGGATTATGTATATCATTTATAGATCCAATTTCTCTGGGAGCACCATGTGAACGAAGTTCACGGCTGCGCCAGCAGCTCCACCTGGGTCAGCACATGGGCTCCCCCCGGCCGAGCCCGGGCCCTGCCTTCGGTGTGCGGCTGCGGGATCCGCTGTCACAGCCCGGTGACCAGCTTGGAAGTCATTGGTAGTGGGCTCTGGTCGCCACTTAAGGGCCTGATCCATCGCCTCCAAGTGTTTGCTTTAACTGTCGCCATTACTCTGAATTGTGACTGGGTGCCGGGTCTGAGCGGTCCCAAAACACCTTATCTCCAGCATCGCTGGCGGTGGTGCTTTCCTTCTGAGTGTCTGAGAATGCAACCTTATTGTAGGTTGTATTAATTTTAGTTTCAGGAAGAATTCAGTTTTTATTTTCAGTTCCGAATCTGCTCCCTTCTTCATGTTATCTTTATTAGCAGCCTCATTTAATTGGGCTTCCTTCAGATTAGGGTACCGCTGATGTGAAAATTAAATACCATCTGCCAAAACGTTTTTTGAAATTGTTGACATTTCTGCAAATGCAATCCACACCACAGGACAGAGTCCACTTCAGTCTCCTTTCACAGGTGGTAAGAAGTATTCATCATTAATGTACATCTTATGTTATCTGTGCAGACTGACAGCTTGAAGAGAATTTTTTGTTATATTTTCTGATTTTTTCCAGAATAGCTTGTATGAGATGAGGAGCACTTGGCTCTTGCAGACTGTGATCTCAAGAGGTTTGTAGCTGCGTGCAAAACGTGTGTGCAAATTTAGTCCTAAAACTTGCATTTAACTTTATTACAACCGAGCTCTGGAATTAAGTAGCTGTGTTCACAAACGGCTGTAATTAGTTAGCTGCATACTTACTTCCTAATTTGCTGAAGTACCCTGCCTGCACAGACACGTGTGCCCCACTCGGGGAGAACAGCACGGGGGGGAGAGGGGCTCCTCATCTCCACTGTGTCTGTGCTGCTGCCCCCGCTCTGCGCCAAGCAGCTCCTCGGATGGTCCAGAGAGAGACGTGGAGCAGGAGAATGGTGCGGCCGGGCCAGGCTCAGCAGGTGCCTGCACCTCCAGACAAGGAAAATAGGAAAGTCAACTTGTGAATAATCTGATTCAGCTTGTACCTTGTCTTGCGGATCAATTGGGGTTTTGATGTTATTTTCCTTTTTATTTTTTCAGTTTCTTCATCTGAGTTTCGGCTGTTTTCTTCTTTTCCCGTTTTTTCCCCCACTATACAGACAGTTGATGTCATTGATCACAACAAAATGAAATTAAAACAACTTGTCTGAAATTATTGTAAGCTTTTAATCTCTGAAAAATGATTGATCTTTTAAAATTGTCAGCGGTTCTGAATTTCAATCTAAATTTACGTACATGCTATAAATATTTTTGCTGTTATTTGTGCAGTGTTAAAAGGCTACTCAGCAGCATGAGGTACAGAAGAGCTTTTAAGCACAAGATGTTGAAATAGTGTGGCATTATTTATACATGTGTATTCATTTACAAAAGATTGTGGCACAAAATCTTTTCCTGTTTTCATACAGCTTTGTTTTGCAAGAGTCCTCCAGACAGGTGTTCCCGTGCATTGCCCTAAATCTTTTCATCTGCAGATCCAGTCTCTACAAAAGGGACGAAGTTGTGCTGCAAGTATTTGCTTTATTTCTTGTTTCCTTTCCTTGTTTACAGCCAAGTGGTACTTCTCAGCTGGGCTCTTCTGTCTGTCTTTGTTGATGAATAAGAGGATATTGATGCGTTCCTAGAAAACAGTAAAATTCCTTTTTACCTCTTGTCTGGCCAATGGGATTCCTTAAAATTTGAGTGTGGCATTCTGGATTTTGGAGAGTGTTGTATCTGGTGCTAGCTAAGAGGACTTTTGGCTGCCTTATGGCTTTTTGAAGACTTTGCTGAGTTCTGCAGACTTAATGCTTCACCTTCAGTTCTCCACATCAGCTGAAGAACAGTCCCAGCTCACGTTTGCCTGCAGAAAGACTTGGTGACAGTAGAGAGTGGGTTTCGGTGCTTTTTATTGCTCCTCTTACTTTCCTATTGCTTCTTTAACTTCTTTTGTCTGCTCGTGTCCAGATTTACGGCCAGCCTTTGTCGGTGCACAGCGCTGAGGTGCTGCGTGAGCTTTCTGTACCCCAGGCCTCTTCCCCTATGGAACGTGCTGGCATCTGCAGCTCCAAAACGGATCAGCACCTTTCCCAGCTGCTTTGAAAGGTAGAAAAGCTAAACCCAGGTAGAGATGGCTCTGGACAAGAAGGGAATGAAGGCTGCTGGTGGTTAATGGTTGACATGGGACATATTTCTTGCAAGGCTGTTATAGGCACAAACCCCTGTTGTATTGAAAGGTATCTCTCTAAAAATCATACACTCAATTTCTTACAAACTATCGGCACTTTGTTGTTTTGGATGGAAATCTGTTTAGCCAATTCTGCTCTGGGAGCACTGTATCATTTCTGCCAGTCCCTGAAGAGGGTTTAGGTTTCACTGTGAGACTATTTCAAATGGGGCCAGGTGATGCAGGAGAGATCTTCTCTAGAAGCCATCAGCAGCACCAAAACAGTCACGTTTTTAATAGTCTTGAAATATGTGGGAGTACTAAGCTAAGGTAGCTGCTCACTCTTCCAATCCTTTCAGCACACATCAAATAAAGAAACGCCAGACAGAGGTGTCTAATCAAACCAGTACCAGAAGCTGCCGTTTGGCAGCACCGTGAGGTAGTACCTGGCAACATTAATCCTCAAAGAGCAGACAGCAAAGTCCTATCAATGATCTAAGTGTCCAAGTGACTGGCTTTGAGGAGGGCTGCTTCCCTCCTGGCTGCGTAATGGGGAATCAATGGCAGCGTGCTCAGGGTCGGGGAGTCATCCCCAAATGCAAGCCACAAATTCACACACAGGAGGTTTGTGCTCTGGGAGGTTCCTCCAGGTTTAGATGCTGCCTTTCAACCAGGCTGCAGTTCTTTCCCCCTCCTCCTCTTGAAAACAGGGGACGTTCCAATGTTCTGTTGATTTCCCTTTGGCTTTGTAGCTGCTTAGAAAGTTATCTGGGAAGACAAGTGCGTGTGTCTGCGTAGGGGGCAATTCCAAGAGGAGGGTCTCTAGTAATGAAGCGTCATGTTTGCCCAGCGAGGTGAGAGCTGGGCAGGTTTGTTATGACATAACTCTTTGGGGGGGGTTGTGGCAGAGAAAGGGGTTGGGGGAGGGGGGGGAGAGAAAGAGAGAGAACTGGCGTCTGCAGCACCCCGGCGGTGATATCAGACACAGGATCTGGAAGCTTTGGGGTAAGCCACCACCTCTCCGCTCCACCACTCGGAGCATCCTGGATCTCCAGCTCGAAGGGGGGAGCGAGGCAGCAGCAGCAATCATGGCAACGTCAAATGGTTTTATTTCTTCGTGACCTCTCTCTTCTTCTCTCTCTCATCAATAATCCACCTGAGGGCTTTTTTTTTTTTTTCTTCCCCACCCTCACCCCCCTCCTTCTCACTCTCTTTTTCGATGTGGAGAGAGGGGAGAAAAGGGGGCACCGGAAAGTGTTTATTTTGGTCGGCAGCTTTTTGCAGCGTGTTTTAAAGAGCTCGTGAAAGGACCCGGGTAAAGAAAGAGAGAAAGAAAGAAAAAAAAAATAAAAAAGGCACAAAGTGGTGACGGAGCGGGGGGGTGAGGGGGGGGGGAGGGAGAAGAAG
>JAOXNO010000005.1:6888337-6965737 GCA_028565335.1 Limnodromus scolopaceus
TGGAGGGTGTCAGCCAGGGCACCCAGCAGGGATTCCCTGTGTCCTGGCAGGGACGGGAGGAGGCAGAGCTGGACGTGGGAGGGTGACAGCAGAGATGCAGGATCATGGGAGCCCCGGGATGTAGGTGGGGGCGGCAGGTGAGGGCTCCGAGGTCCTCATGTGCCCCCACGCTGCTGCACACCAGCCATCACTCATGGATCTGGGAAGTCTTGGTTGTGAAGGTTGGTACCAGCCTGTGCAGAGCTGTTCTGCCCTGCCCTCTCGGTGCCCAGCAGCAGCTGACTGCCGGGACGCCGAAATCACACGCTGCCTCCAGGCACGAGCCCGGATGCTTTGGGAAGCTCCGATGGGCGCAACCTCCGTATCCTCAAGAACGTGGTCAAGCAGGGAGGTGGGGAGAAGACAAACCAGGGTGTGAGGCTTCTCCTGGGGAGAGGCCTAAAGCACAGCCAAGCTGGAGATGCCCCTTGTTGGAGAAAAGGCTCCTTTGTCTTGTGTGTTTAGATGCTCCAGGGGCCCGAGATGTGGCCCAGCAGCTGCTTAGAGCTATTTATGAGGCTCCCACCTCCGAGTGGCAGAGAACTGAGGCCTCTTGTCTCTCTCCCTCTCCCGCAGGACTGCCTGAAAGCCTGTCAGGAGCAGATCGAGGCAGCTTTAGCTGAGAGCCTGAAACAGGCGTCCCAAACCCAACAGGAATACAGCACCGCCAAGACTGCTGCTTACCCGACCAGCCAGCCCACCAGCACCCCCACAGACGTCACGGACATCAACCTGTGACCGGCCTCCCCTTCCCGAGAGCCCCCCCCTCCCCTTCGCCCATTTCCTTAATTCCGGCCAAAAGTTGGGGTGCAGGGGGCGGCTGCTGCGGGGAGCCCCCGCAACCCCCAGCTGGAGAAACGGCGGGGCCGGGCAGGTGGCAGCTGGAGGCTCGGGGACAGCCGGGGACCGCCGCCCCACGGAGGGCGTGTGGCGCCCCGCAGGAGTTCCCCATTTGCCCCCCGGGGATGGGGCGGAGCGGGGCGCGGAGCGGAGTGCGGTGCGGGGCGGTGCGGCCGCCGTCGGGGCCGCGGGGACCGTGCGTTCTCCGGGGGTCGCCAGCTCCGGCCCCGCCGCTTCCGCGGGAGATGGTTCCAAGTTAGTTATCGGGGTGAAGCGGTGGCCAGGGGGTTCCCGAGCGGCCTCCGCGGGTCTTTGCCGCGGTGAGGGGCGCCCGGAGAGGCGGGGGCAGCAGCCGGCGCTGTGCGAGCATCCCAGAGGCAGCCCTCGGCGGGGACGGGGCCCCAGGAGGCTTGGGGACAGGGTTCTCTCAGGTGCAAGCAGCCTACGTGGGTTTGAGACATAGGTTTTAGGCTTGTGCAGTCTTTGAGAGGGGAAAGAAGAATGAATTTTAAGGAAAAATCATTTAACTTCTGTCACAGTCACAGGTTCATAGTAGAGCCCCGCTCCTCTCAGTCACTAATAACATAGAGATGCCAGCACGTTTTTACCAGCTCCTGTCCTAGAGCAAGCCCAAGGTAATTGAGAGTGGTGGTTATTTTGCTTCCTATTCCGTATCATAATGAAGAGTAAATTGTCGTGACAACTGAAGGCAGACGTGTCACGTAGCTTAATGCTAGCGAAGGAAATTACCCTGACTTCACGGGCATTCCTCCTGGCTTTCTAGGGCTGTGTCTGGCATAAAGGAGCCCGAAAATATCAATTAAAAATAAAGCATAACTAAGTGGAAAGAAAGAAAAACGTAGTCATTAAAGAAGATGTTTAGCATACGGACGTTGCGCTCATTTAGTATGTTCCACTCTGTTACTTGTCTCTGTTTAATCAAACCCAAAGTGTTGTTAGTGCTTACGAACCCAAATAAAGCAGCCAAGGCTCACGGCCAGTTTGTGCCCAGAGATGCCGGGTATTCCAGTAACTCCGTCTGGCTGTGAACTGGGGGATGAATTGTTTCATTCACGTACATTCTTCCTCTCGCAGCTCCAGACTTTTAGGAAGACAGTGCTGACTTGACCATTGCTTTTTAGCCAAAACCAAGATGCCACTCCCTGAATTAGTGTTTTCATGTCATTTTTGGGGGAATGATGAACAAAAATGCCTTTTCTTAATCTCCTCTAAACATGTATAGAAGAAAGATCTTGAAGGTATGATACAGTAGCAAAGTAAGAAGTATTTTCCACCCTACTTTATTTATAGTGAAGTTGTATTATAAACATAACTAAATATCCATTTTTATGAGTAATATTGCAACTTAATTGACAGAACAATGAATAAAGCAGCATAGATGTAGATTAAAAAATTTCCATGGGTGAATGGCTTCTACAGTCTGTATTTTTTTATTTAGCACTGAATACCGTACTAATTCCCATGCTGTGTTTTTTGTTTGTAGATCCTAGTAAATGTGGGCAATTTTTTCACGTTGGAGTCTGTCTTTGTAGCACCAAGAAAAGGAATTTACAGTTTCAGTTTTCACGTAATTAAAGTCTACCAGAGTCAAACAATTCAGGTACGTTGATCAAGTACGGCTATAAACTGTTTTACTTAAATTGTTTGTTTAGAATAGGATCTTGACTGAACACAAGAGTATTTAAAATGCTTTCAAGGAAAAATAGCTCAGTTTAAAGCAACCTGTGGTGCAGAGTTCCCAGCAGCAGAGTGAATACGTTTCCACTGAACAGCCACAATAAGGCAAGGTCCTCACCTCAGACAACCTGCCATAACTTCACGTCTGGACCCTGAGAACTGAATATCTGGGGTGAAATAAAGTATTCAATAGAGTGAATCACACAAGAGTAAAAGAGAGCTCTAAATTTCATTTCATTGAATAAATACTATAGAAGAATCATATTTTGCTACAGGTTAAACTCAGTGACTTGAACAGAGGAGCTGTGGGGACACGTACCTGGTTTGATTGGGTTTGTACCGTTTTGTGCCGATGGTGCCAGGTGGCTGTTTGTGACACCCCTCTGCTGTGGACCAAGGTTAATTATGGTGGTCTACTTGTTCTATACTACACCGACAGGTTATACTTCTACAGGGGTGTCTTCTAGGGAATCTTTATAACAGTTTAAACTTTTTTTCACTATATAATACGTAAAAGATATGTCATATATTTAAAAAAAAAGAAAGAAAAAGGAGTGATTCTGTACTTTCTTCTGTAGCTTAACAGCAGCTGAATTACCTCATTAAACACAAGTATGTACTAGCTTAGAGGAAAAGCCTTTAAGTTCCTCAACATCCCCTCGCTGAGCCAACAGTAAGTTCCTTAAAGTACATTCCTGAATCTTCATGCCAGGTCGTGCGGTTTCTGTGACACACATCCTGGCTTTCTAGATCTGGATCTTACATCTGTGGCTTCCCTTGTTTCCACCCATGAGACCACCAGATTCATAGACGTATCTGATGCTTTTCCCCTGATGCATTTTGCTCCTGGACGTGGTTTCCAGCATGCAAGGGTGAGATGAAGCTGTTTTCTGCAGGAGTGATCAGCCATGGCTTTGTGGCTCTGGGTTGCTGGTAAAGCTCCTGAGAGAAGTGTAAATGGCAGAGATGGCAGAGAAAGCCACTGCAAACCCATTCACATCCCTGGTGATATGACTTCAGATTACAACAGGAAATCATGGTTCCATTCAGGTCAATGACAAAAGTCATAAATGAAATATTGACCTCATGAAAATCTCTAGAATGAGCTTATAAACTATTTAATATGCTCAGACTTTTTGTTCCGTTCACTCTCTTAAATGCTGAAGGTTGAAATGGCCTAGAGTACCTCTATGTCAGCCAGCTTCACTGGATATAAAATACGTATTGCCAAGAAAGATCTCAAGGCTTGGATTCTGGAAGTCCAGAGCAGACTTTGGTGTTTCACATACCAGTACTCAGACCTGGGAGACTGGGGCTCGTAACGAGGTGTTACAGCCTGTGACGTGGCCCAAAATCTTCCATAGATCAAGAGTTTATAAAGTGATGGACAAGTTTTGTTGGCTCTATTTGGGCATCGTTGATGTGAGACCGTGTGGTGCAAACCTGTGATGTGTCTTCTGCTGTGATTAAAATAGCTGTAAGATGATCTGCCGGGAAACCTGACCTAGAGATAGTACAGAAGGAGTGAGATAAACCAAAACCAAGCAATAAGTAAACTCTTGATGCCCTTTTTTTTTGCACATGTGATAAGTAAGGGGGAGGACCGAAACCATTGCAGTGGAGCAAACCAGCTTGAGCCTCAGCCACGTGAGGACTTAAACACCACTAAATCACCTGGAGGCTTCCTACAGAAGTGATATTACTATGCCCTGGGAACATCTGTTAGTGCCATTAAATATCATTAAACTGAAATTGGTTCCCGGGGGACATCTGATTAAGTGGATTTCCCAAATAGGCGAATCCCAAATCAGGGCCAGATCCTGCTGCCCTGACTTATGCTGAGCACTGATTTATTCCATGGCGACTCCCATTAAAATTAATGGGAGCACATGCAAGGCCAGCATAGTCGATATGAATAAGCATTTCATAATTCACCCCTCTGTGACTGCATTATAGCTGCTTAAAAAGAAAAAGCAGAAGAAAGCTAATAGTTTGCCATCGGGGAAATGAGGAATGCCTGGATCTCTCTGTTTCCCCAGCCCCTGCCCATCTGTATTTACAGAGTGTCCGTGTGATGTTGCTTTCAGAGCAGAGGCTGTGCTGACTTTCAGAAGTGTTTTATAGAAAGATGGATTCAGTACCAAGACACAGCGCAGTGGTTCATAAAGCTGAAGGTCTCTTCTAGACTTTAAAACGAAGCTGCCATCAGTAAGGGAAGGGGGACAGAGTTTGCTCCCAATGAAGTGCAGGCTCCCAGGCTGCTGCAGGAGCTTTGGCATCTCAGTAGGTGCCTCCAGCCCAGCTCTGGGTCCCAGAGTTTCTGGAGAATTTCTTTTTTTTTGCTAGTGCACATCTGAATAACCGTGAGGGGGGGGGGGCACAGTGAAACAAGCTGATGGTTCGGCATTGTGGGAGAGTTACAATCGATGTGCCCAGGCCCCCGATGAAAGCGCGTGGCGTTGCCTTTCGCACCGATGGAGCCCAGACCACGGCGGGCAGGGGACGGTGTCCCACCCACCGCACTCAGCTGCAGCCACGGAACACGAATGTGCTTCTACACCCCAAATGAATGCAATTATTAGTTTAAAACACCACCACCACCACCACCACAAAAGCAGTGACGACTGGGACCTTAGCAGACCTCTTACACTGTAGTTAATATTCAGTGATAGTTCTTGATGTTTTTCTGTTAATTAGAGCGTTTCAGCGGTTTTTCTCTTGTAGGTTAATTTGATGCTAAATGGAAAGCCAGTCATTTCTGCTTTTGCTGGGGACAAGGACGTCACACGTGAAGCTGCCACTAATGGAGTCCTGCTCTATCTAGACAAGGAGGATAAGGTTTACCTGAAGTTGGAGAAAGGTAATCTGGTCGGTGGATGGCAGTATTCTACATTTTCTGGCTTTCTGGTCTTTCCCCTGTAAAGTCAATTTTCCTGTGACATTCATCCAGGTGTGGACTCATCATTGCCTCTGTTACATGAAGATCATTTTGTCATCATGGGATTGATGTTTCTTTATTGGTTTTTCATGGGTGAATATGGATTCTCTTTATGGATTTTGGCCCCATCTGAACTACTCAGAAGTTTCACAGAATTTTGTGTGTTTAAATACAATATACTTGGATTGAGACTAAAGCAGACAATAAATATCTATGCTTAATGTTACAGTCTAAAGCTGCCTGCAAGATTTATTCAGATTTCATTTACTGGACTTACTGGATTCATGGGAGAAGTGGATTTTCTTTGATTATGAAAAGACTGGCAACCAGGTCTATAATTTAGGAGAGTTTGAGTTCAGACTTCAATCAAGAGTTAGTGTGTTGCTGCCAAAGAACTGTATATTGATATATTGGTCATACATGTTTTTGTCACTGGGACTTAACTGACATGATCTATTCCGTTGTCTTGAGAAAGGTAATTATTATTGATAAGTGGTTGACTTTAATTCTCCTCTGCGTGTCGTGTGTTGGATGGTTCACCCATATATTTATGCTCTGTCACCAGTCACAATCAAGTCGAGCTTATGTAAAGCTAAGAGGTTATGGTTGTATTTTAGTTGGAAATGTCAGGTATTCCTCTTTGCCACGTGCTGCTTTCTAAAGAGAAGAGCAGATTATAACCATTAAGAAAAATATTCTTACCAGGGGTAAAGGTGATCATTCAGGCACAACTTTGCAAAACTTTGCCCTGCAGAAAATCTCACGCTTATTCTTCAATTTTAATTAACATGATTGATAATAACTGCTTTATTAAAAACCTAAGGGATTCCTTCCTTAGATGCAACCACTTTATTAGCTGGAGATGAGATCCCCGTGTTTGTAATTATGTCTATTTTTCAAACCTTCTGTTGTGTTAAAAGTATTATCTGGTTTTGCCTTAACTCCACAACTGTATATAATTTTAGATCATATGTTTAACAAATATTAAATCCAAATAGCCGGTACCTAACTTGGTGCAATATCTTTTCGGCTTTTTGTACAGGTCATATGAATTCATAAACTTATTTATTATATCATTGTTACATAATAAAGATTAATATATGTTAGCTGAATTTTTGACCTTTGGATTTTGGAAGTCGCTTCATGCTATTTTTTTATTGGATAGAATTATTATATGCAAAGTGTAAGCTTTTGGGATTCACCAAACCTGTCCTGGGAGGCAGGCAAAGTCTCATAGCTCAGTCTGGCAGAATCCTAGAGATAATCAGAATGATCTAGAAAAAAACCTATGCATTTTAGTTAAAAAAACATTTAGGCAGAAATCCTGGCTTCACTGAAGTTAGTGTTAAGAATCACATTGATTCCAAAGGCTTTCGGATGAGACCTGTGCTTTAGGTTTTGCCATCAGCATTAAAATCCAGTGCCATCAAATTGAATATCAATTAAAAATGATTTTCACATGAACTGCTAATGAAACCTCCATCCCTCACGCCCAAAATACACACTGAATTTGATGGATATTTGTGCCTTGCAGATCATAAAGGTTATGGTTCTAAATTAAGTAAAAAATATGTAGTTGTGAATGTTTCTGGATGGAAGCATATCCAGCAATCTGAGACCTTCTCTAAAAGCCAGTTTAGGCTTGGATGTGCTGTTTTAGGTAATTTGTTTCCAATTTCTTGACTTGTTAGCCAAGTGCAGTGTATGATACTGCTCTAATTGCTGTAAATGGATATTTCACTGATTTAAAGTCTAATGTGTGGCTGGTTGATGCTTCTGATATAAACGTCAGGGAACCAATGGCACAGAATTGTGCCCAAATTCCTTATTTTTCTGGACCCAACATACAGGATTTTGGAGGGAATTTCAGGAAGATAGGTGGGTACAATTGCACCCGATGGGATAAATGAGATGAGGAAGTAGTTTTTTAGAGACGGTGTCGTTTCTGTACAGAACACTGCAGTTTGGGAGGAAGTGGAAAGACACAGCAAGAAAGTGAATGATTTACATTGCCGAAAAATATGAAGTTCTCCATTATGACTAATCAAAATGTATCACCTCTGTACCCTAAAAGTATGTGTATATATATGTGTATCTGAAACCCCCTGGGATTGCAGCAGATAATATGCATGATATTGTAAAAAGGTTATTTGTGACAAGAGTTTATTTCAGAGGGGACACCAGTATTTTGTATAAAATCAGTAAATTCAAAGCTCACCTTACCCATTGGGATATATGTTCCTACACAGACGGAAGAAAAATGGCATTAAAGGTGTCAGTGTGATTTGCAGAATGATCAACTGTATCTAACTTCTTTAGTTTGTAAACACATGATCTTTAAAAGCTGCCTTTAGCGTTCAGCAGTAATACTGCACTATCTTAGTATAGAGTTGATTTCCCCTTGGCAAAACATTTCTGATTGCTGCAGAGTCATTAACAGTTATTTAAACTTTAACTAGAGAGTCTAGGAAGTTATTCAATTAAGGGGATACATTCTGATGGAAATATCCTAAATTTTTCTCCTCAGCCTCTAAAATCAGAATTAGTAACTCATTATTTTGCTAGTTACATTAAAAAAAAAGTTTGAGAGGCGTCCCCGTAAAGCACCTTGTGTTGTCTTCATGCAGCGCTGAGCACCAACTCCACTCGAGGTGGCCTCTGGAGATGGGAGCTGCTCCCCCCGTCCCTCAGCTCCCGTTTGAACATTTTCATAAGAATGAGCTATGGTTTTTTAGACTACAATTTGAGCTACTTTCCAGATCTTGAGCTTGTTTTCATGGCATTGTCCTACCTTTTAGCCATGTCAGTAGGCGTTTCTCCCAGCTGGGATGGAGCTGGGTCTGCAAACTGCTTTCCTCGGTCCTTTTCCTTCTGTCTTTCTGTGTTAATGCTACAGTAGTTTTCTTGTTCAGAAGCAACAGCTTAGGAGACACTTCAAATTTCAAAGGGTATTTAACATTAGAGGCTTGATTTTTTTTTTTTTTAAAGAACTTTAAACTGTATTGAGCTGCACTGTAAAGGTTAGAGCTGAATTTCTGATCCTGTTGAATTTGATGACTCTGGTGAGGACAGAAGTTCCCACTCTGTGTACCCCTGTGACAGAACATGCCAGGGAGCTATTCCCACATCCTTCAAGATAAATCCTCTTTGCAGTCAACTTTGGAGCTTATATGGTTAAGAGTGCAAGAAATTTTTCTGGCCATACTACTTTTTGAGAATAACATCTATTGTTATTATCAGTGATCTTTTTGCAAAAGAGATCAGTATTTTTACCAGTTAATCTATATTTCATTTATATTTCTATTTTATTACAAAACTAAGGGGAAAAAAAAAAAGAACCATATTGTCCTCCTCAGGTGATGTAAATATTTTTGGTAGAGCCAGGAATATCCCAGTCTCCCAGATTCATCCTGTGTAGAAACTGCTCTGTTCTGTTGAATCCTATTTGCCGGGAAGGGTTTAGGCTGTAGGTGCTGTATGTGCCAAATGACTGTGGAGCCAAAAAAGATGTCGTTTAAAGGACTCTGGGTAACAGAAGTGTTTCTTGGAACAGGCACTGAGGTAGCTTTGAACATTTCACAAGCAGTTTTGTCTTTACATAAAAAGGAAAAACTAACTTTGAAGCACAGAGAAGGAAGACAGTATTTTTTTTTTAAGCAATGTTTTGTATTTGTTTTGTGTTGTCATTTTCAAGTGGTATCAGAACATTTTCTGAATGTTAATTAAATTACTTTGGCCAGGTCATGGCAGTGTAAATATTGCAACCTCAGTGTTACTGCTGAGGAAATGGAGGCAGGGTTTGGGAAGTGACCGATGCCAGACCTAGAGTCCCACCTCATCCACGGCTGGTGCTTGGTCCTGCTCAGTTTGCTGGATTGCTCCTTTTTCTGACACAAGGCATTTTTTTTTAAAACAAAGGATGTTTTTGGAGTGAATGGCAGTTCTGTGTTTCCTCTTCCATATTATTGAGATGTCTGTTTCTAGAAAGGTGAGTGCAGTGAAACAGGACAGCTTAAATGCCCCAAGGAACTCACAATTAGCTATCAACTCTCTCCTTTTTCTTTTTCTTTTTTTTGTGCGAGCCCCCAGAGGAGCACATCTGCAGTACAGATAGTGTTTTTATAAGCAGGTTTTAGGCTAGAGAAGATAAATGCAAGAAGCAGTATGTCATAATCACAACAAGGAAACCGAACCATTAACATGAAATATGGGCTGAAGCAGAGCAGCAGATATATGTTCTCCTCCTTTTATAAGGGTTTCTGAGTTGGTAACATGTTTTACCTCAGCAATTCATTACAGTTGTCCTTCATATTGTAAGAGCTCTTTATAATATGCAAACTCTTTGTCTTCTAGAGACAATGTTAAGCAGATGACTCAATGTAAATAAATGAAGATCCCCCGTGACAGAGTTTATTGGCTGGCACATGCCACAACAACATATTTTTTTGTACTATTGCTGTCCAGACGGAAAAGGCTCCTTGGAGAAAAGACATTGTCTTAGACACCGAGCTAAAGTTATTTATCTGTTGCTTGTTAGGAGCAGGGGGGATCCTTTCCTACCCTGGAGCACTAGGGGGAATGCATACAAAGAATAATGATAAAATCAGTCACCGTTATATAAGTGATGATGAGAATAATGGAAATGTGGCTTGAATAGTCTGTTTAGTGAAAGCTGGGATCTAAGGCGTTTGATGGAAGCAATCACTATTTTAATCTTCACAGTTTGGGGGAAGGGAAAAACCCAGTTGCATCATTTTTAACAGTTTCTTTTCTTTTTTTTTTTCTTTTTTTCCTTTGCCTTGTGGTTCAGCTTAGCTGCAAAAAAAAATAAATGATCAGCAATGATCTAAGAAAAGTTCATTTCTGAAAAGGGATGCGGGTTTTTTTTGTTTTTTTGTTTTTTTTTTATTGTTTTTTGCCAGTATCTGATGTGGGGATAAAAAACAAGAAGGAGAGTGGAGGAAAATGACAAACTTGACTGAACCTAAATACATTCTTGACCTGTCATCCAGTTCAGTGAATTGCCTAAATATGTTCTGCTTATATGCGTAATACTTTTCTACAATGCATGATACTGACCCATCCCGTTAGGGCCACTGTATTGTAATCTGATGGCTTTTAATCCTGCTGGAGGAAACTAGATGTAGAAGTGTAGTGCAGAGCACTGGAGATCGGCAAATAAAACAGCTTTATCTCTGTACTTGCATGTGTGCCTGGATTTACTCCTACAAAGCAGGTCTGTCATCCCTGGGGCATTTCGCTGCAAAGGGCAAATGTGTGTGTGACCATTGACACACCCGACAACAAGGTGAGAGTATGGAGATTTCTGAATTACTGCTGACACAAGGGAAAAATCGTACTCTAATCTCATTGTGAGGACGTTTAAATGTGTTGTAGGGTCTGAATGCTGAAAGGAGGCAGCTCTCCATGGCACCTGGGCAGCATGAGCAGAGCTCTGCCGGGGGGACCAGACCTGCCCGCAGATGGAGGGTCTGCATTGACTCAAGCGCTGGGGGTGCATCTGTCAAAGTCTTAGAGTAGCGTTCTGAGAGTCAGGCGTGCTGTTAGCTGTCCTGGAGTTTTACTCAATATAAAAATCAATGGTTTGGGTTTTATTTCATTCCTTTCTTTGCAAACGAAGGTCTATTTACAGTGAACATATGGGATTCTCAAACAAAGGCAATCTTTAAAATAACCGGTGTCTGAAAATAAATTTAAGAGAAAGTTCTTCTAAGTATATAGCAAGGCTAAATTTCTCTTAAGTTGAAGGCATGCAATTAAGTAGCAAAGCAAATGAAAATAAAGATACATCTGTGCTCTACTACACAACTAAACATAAAGGAGCAAAACTGATTCTGGCGTCTCTCCCACGTACCTGCAAACAGCTCAGAAGCGCAGTACAACAGTGTAACACCTCATTATGCTGCTATTCCCACTGTGTGGCAGCAGAAACAGCCACCGGGCAGCCTCACCTGGCAGAGCTGATACAACGGCTGCTGGTGAGATGCTCTTCCAGGAGAGGAAGGGTAGTGCTGGCGTCGGAGCGTTTTCCTGGAGGATCAGGGCTCGGCGTGGCTCTCGAGCAGCCTGGCAGACCTGACTGCCCTTCACAATGCTCCCACCTACAGCAGGTTCCAAAATTTTACTTGAAACAATTTCCTACCAGGAAACGCCATTTGAATTCAATTACTGCTTGGAAAAAGCAGACGCATTAGAACATTTTTTTTTTTCCAAATAAAAGGAAAGAATTGTTTTGAATCAAGAGCTTCTGTGTTTAATTTTAAACTCACTCTTTAGATGAAAGATTAGATTGGTTCAAATAGAAAAGGGAAAGAATTAGAACTAAACCATTTGAGCTTTTGAAATAAGTATTTGAAAATAAAATGTTCAGGTTCCTCTGTAATGATATTTGTCACCAGGATTTCATTTGCGTAAAAATTATACAACTTTGGAAGTTCATTCATATTTTTTGGATGACCATATTTCCAAAACTCTCACTTTCCTTTATTTTTTTAACAGAAATTAAAGATTTTCCTTTTACTTTTATCCCATTAATTGGTTTGGTAAAGCACACAAAACTGTCTGTTGAAAGGTCTGCATGATAATTTCATGTATTGTGGTTTTTTTTATTGCAGAATATATCTTCAATGTTTTCATCTTCAGGGCTAATAAAACATGGCATATTATTTCCTCTGCTGAGAAAACCCAAATCATATTAAGCACACCTGGCTTAAAGATTTCACTAGAGGCTCATATTATTATTCAAGTTCAGTGAAATTTTCATGAAGACCTTTGACACTTTAGTGTCAGGGTGTAGAAGATGGGGTCCAGCTTTCACATAAAAGATGCTTTTGTTTGTGCCTACAGACTGACTCTACCTGCACCCTCAGCTACTACTTCCTAATATGATGTCGGTGATAATCTATTTTACTTGTTTAAGCTTTTTCATAGATTCTGGTCATCTTGCCAGACTCTCAGAACTGGCTGACTGTCTGGCCAAGAAGCGTTATCAGTCCCTGCTGAGCGTAAGAAGAGGGACATTTGTCCTCTCACCCTTTGTACTCCCTGCATTCCTTTCCTCTCTGTGGACTTGTGGCCAACCAGAAATAGTGATATGGAAATCAATATCAATATCGAAATATTGATAAACACGTTGGCTTAGTTCGGCAGTTATTGGTACAGGCTCAGTTAACCAACCACTGCATGATGTCGTCTTGTTGAGCAATTTTTTTTTCTTTTTCTTTTTTTTTTTTTTTCAAATAAGGTAAGACAACCAGAAGCCTCTGTGGGCGCTGAAGACAGACAGTAACCAACTGCCTGAGAAGTCATTCAACCCCAGGCCTGGTGATTGCAAAAAGTCCCACAGAGCAGTCGCAGCCATCAGTGCACAGGGGAACTACCCAGCGCAAGGCAGATTTATAGCTAGAAAGGCAGAAGATAATCTGATGCACATGTAACCTGTTTAAGGACACCTCATTTCTCATTTCCTTGGGAGAAATAATCTCTGGTTCATTTCTAGAAAGCAAAACTGTGATCCAAATAATGAAAAGACATGAACAATGAATACCTAAACCACAGGATTATTAAGGCAGTCACTGCTGTATAAGAGAAATGAATTCTGCAGTGGTATCATGCGTTTTAGTTTTTGTGGACTGTTTAAATGGATTCCTACAAAAATAATAAAGGCTTCTGAAGAAGATAACTCCGAGATCATCTATCTTAGTTGTCTTGAATTCAATACAGGTTAAGAGAGATAGTCTAGGTTTAGTCTGTTGTAAACAGTGATTCACTGAGCAGGATTCAGCTGTCATGTACTTTTTGTACAGGAATTACTTAACTGAATGAGTATGGAAGATGCTTTTCTTCAGGTCTCTGAGAGACAGCTGAGGGTATATAACTTTGATCGGATAACAATATTAGAAACACAGAATATGTTGAGTTTAAAATTCTGACTTGCAGGCTGCAATCCAAGCCCCCAATTTATTTAAGTTTTATTCAATATTATGCACATATAGCTCATGGAAAAGGCTGTGAGGGTTTTTTGTGCTTGTCAGTATCAGTCCAGGCTAAGACATAGAGTCGGCTTAAGTGGGTTTTGCAGTAATGATGGCATGCAAGATAACAACTGTGAGCATTTCTAAACTCTGATGATTTGTCAAAAACTCACCCCGAGATGAGAAATTTTACTGAGCACATAGTCTAAGGCTTTCAAAATTAAAGACTGCTCGGTAGAGCTGGACAAAATGCAGCAAGTACATTTCATAGAGAAAAAAAAATATGGCTTGCAATATCGTGTTCCTTTAGATGCAGAAAAAAAACCCCTAATGTGTGACAGCACTTGTAAAAATTGCAAAATAGAACATTCAAAAAGCCTTTTGGAAAACATCTCTGTCTCTTGGAACATCACGATATTACTTAAAGTTAGGGCCACCCAACTGATATATGGAAGAGTCAGATCAAAGTTTCTTCTTTGCCCTGAGTTTGTGTCTTCCAGACCTTAAAGCCAGTAGGTTATTTGGTGGTAGATAACAAGGGGAAAATCTTCAGAGAAGTAATGTCTGTCTGGAGCAGTGGACCGTTCACCTCAACATGGTATGAAATAGTTACAGCCTTTCCTGGTGCTCCTTTTGGCTATTGGAGCGTCGCTGGAGGTTTCTGCTGAAGGTGAGAAAGTTGGCTGCCTTTCCCTGTTCTGGATGATTGTCAATAGAAATGTCCTCATCTCATACATTGTTAGTGACAATGGGAACATAATGTTTAAGTAGTAAATAAATCAGTAAGCGTTCAAGCACTGTAGAGCCATGCAACTTCAGGGGCAAGCTAGGGATGCCTATAAGCTTTGTCTTTTTCTCTATAGTAAATCTGAGTTTAAGGTGTTCAAAAGGCATTGTTAGATTTTTTTTCTGTTTTCTTCTGGAAAGCTCAGCTAAGGAATTTGGTTTTCATGATGCCCCTTAGGGTCCCCAGAAAGTAATAAGTCAGCATCATTTTCTAGCTGCAGTTGATAACATTTATTGCTAATTCTTTAAACCCTTCTTTAAAAGAAAACAAGTCTGCAACCTGCATTGCACCCACAGGAATAATCTTTCTTTTCCTCAGTTTGGTAATTCAATTGTGACTTGTAAACTTGTGCAGTTGTAGCAAAAAAAGTATACAGTCAACTCTAATCTATCTTGAGGAAAGTAAAAAGTGCTTACCACTACTGGTGTAGTAAATCCTGGCTGCTTTATTAAATAAATGTAGACTTTCACTCAAAAGCCTTAAGGAAGAGGAGTTTTAGAATATCTGAACAATTTAGCACATTTTGAAGCTGAATAAAGATTGATTCAATTCTGGAGTGAGATTTAAACTGGTGGTATACCAAATCCAACTTAAATTATCTTGAAAAGTATAGGCATTTATTTATGGCTTCTGAATTGTGAAAGGCAAACCAGCCTACTGGAGAAATTCTTGAGTATCGTAATCTTTCTGGTACAGGTAAAATAAAGACTCTAAAAAGATCCCATGGTTATTTATAATTGTAAGTTGGATCTTGAATAGTTTTTACGTCCTGGTTACACATGTAAGCAGGACAAGATCCAGCCGACAGTTAAGCACACATATAATGCTAAAAGCTGAAGTGATTTCACAGATTTTGATGTACCTGCTTCCACGTTTGAGGTTATGTGTCTGCTTAATTCTTTGTTGCACCAGCAGAAGAGACTTTACAGGGATAGGTAATGCTTTAAAAAGTAATTTGACATGCAATCAACCAAACAAGTTTCTGTTGCTGTGCTAAACTAAGGACATTGCTCAAAGTTGAAATCTCCTCCTCTCTCCCAGGAGTCTCTGACCGAACTGTAATAGTCTGGGTGGATTTAGGCACCAGACCCTGCCTTCAGAGAAGGACAAAGTCAAGATGACTCACATTAGTATTCACAAAAAATCTGCTGTCTTCTAACAAAGGAAGGGATATGACAAGATAATAAATATTAAAAACACATCCCCGTTTAGTCCAGGTGGGGTTATGGGAGCAGACGTTGCTTTAGCTGCTATGCCACAGCCACCCACCTCCCAGCCCCCCCAGGCTCTCGGCTGGAAGATGAGCAATGCCCAGGATGGGACTCGTGGCAGTTCCCTGCCCTGTTGCTGGACTAGAGATAAAGTCAGTTCTCCCAAGGCTGTTCTCACAGGGTAGAGCTTCTTCCTCTTGAGCACCAAAGGAGGTGATCTCAAGAGGACACTGTCCTCCAGTCAGCGTTGGTGAGCCTGCTCTCATTTGGGTGTACTCCTCATTGCCCACCTGGTGGAAAGATGGGCCGCAAAGTATTTCTCTTTGCTTTATCTTGAGGCTGTGCAATCCCTCTTTTCGTTTACAAGAAGACTACAGTAGAAATTGTTTTCCAGGGCACTTGGTCTCTTAGATGTGCCATGACTAGAGACTTCCCTGGGATGCTCCTAAATCACTTTGGGTGCCCTTGAAAAGACCTCTTTTTCTAGGTGGTCTAAGAACTGGGTTTGATCCTGGTGCATGTTTCTCCCATGGGATGGGGTAGGCAGAGAGCTGCCAGGCTAGTGGCTGCCACCCTGCTTTTCTCAGCACAGTCTGTGACAAGAAAGCGTACTCTGGCAAAGCATTGTGAAATGGACTCCTACAAATGTATAAAAGCCAAACTATTTTGTTCAAAGAAAGAAAGAAACGGTGAAAGCAAAGATTCAGAAAGATTTCTTACAAGCAGAATTTACTCTTATTTCTTCCTTCGTGTTATTGCAAAAAGATGGAGAAGTTGTACAAAAGAGTCTTCCAATTCTTTGAATGAGTCATAGTAATGATATAACATTTTATACTGCTTTCTCAGCCTGTGGAACCTCTCTTATCTGAAAGTAGTCTAACACTGTAAGCTGTACTTGTTGCAGCTGTAGAGAAACTGAGTCATAGACAATTTATTTGCTTGGTTTGTCCCCAGTGACCCAGGGAACGACTGTCAGAAAGGGACTCAGATTCCCAAAATCTGCCCTCTCTCCTACCCCAACTCCCCACCCTCCCCACCTCCCCCCCCACCCCCCAATCTAACCAGTTCCTTTGTTTTTAGTAATTAGACAATTTTAAGCAATGGTCTTCACGGTGATCTCACATAGAGTGAAAGACCTTACACCTACATAAAGAGGTGTAAAGAAGGGAAAGCTCAACTTGCATCAAGAGTACCACAGTCACACAGGTGCAAACCTGCAGTTCAGAGCTGAGCAGGGTCACAGCTTGGAAAAAAAAAAGTATTTACCTCACACAGGGGCATGTCAGAAAACATCTAGAGAAACAGGAGCACAAAGTCTGTCTGGTCAGTTGAATCTGACCTCCTGCAAATTCACCAAGATGGTTTTTTAATTTCTTTTATGGATGGAGCATGACTCAGGTGGTGAAGCAGAGTATTGTCACGTACATACTGGTATTGACTGGACTCTGCAAGAGTGAGAGTCTACATTTCAATCCTTCTTGTACAGTCTAGTCCTGTGTTTTATCTTGAGATACACTAGATTTGATACATCTGAGTCATTATATAGACTTTGGAAATCTATACTTGTTTTATAATCTCTAAACGTTTCATATATTTCTATTCCTCCAAATAACCAAGGTTATTGCCAGTGCAGAAGTACCAGCATGGAGTGGGTTACAAAATATATTATCCTTTCATGTATTAAAGATGCTTTCTCAAAATTCATACTGGCATTGGGAATACACAAATTCCCTTTGGCATTCTGTCTGATGTTGTCTACAAAGATTGAGGCGAGTGGTTGGCATTTATCTTTGAAATGGTTGGGAACTGGATTATTTATGTATTTATGCATCATGGTTTCTAGATGCTTATTCTTTACCAACAGATAAGGAGTCCCCGTTTAGACTTATAACTGTAAGTCTGGGTGAAGTTGTAATACTGCAGAATATGACTATACTCTAGGAACTGTTTTGTAAGCAAGATTAATTTAGGTGGCAATGAGCTGCCAGGTCACTGGCCTTGAACATAGCACTGTGGTTAAAATGTAGCTTAAACAGTATTTCAGAGACAATTTTGAATGGATTTCAGTATTGGTCATATTACTGTATTTAATTCGCCTGCAACATGAGTTTTTGATGGGAGGAGACCGGATATCCTTGCTACCTATGTAAGTAAAAACCAGAACTGAGGATCTGAAATGAAACAGGATTAAATCATCTTAATTTATAGCCAGACTCTAAATTCAAATCTCTACAACCGTAAGAGTTGTAGTAAAACAATGCCTGCCCTTTAAACATAATGTGTTCAATGGCAATGCAAAATGTACTACACCAACAGTGTGTATTTTTTCTCTTTGAAGTTGGAGAGTTTTAGAATTGGTCACAGAGACAGTGAGAACCAGACAGCACAGGGATGTTTCTTTGCTCCCAGCTTTTTTCCCAGCTACTATTTTACAAAAACATTACGGAATTCAACAGTGCAGTTTAGCACAGTTTTTCTTAGCTGTGTGCTCATTACTATGGTTCCATAGGCTACAGAAATGCCTGTAAGCCGCATAAATAAATTAATGCACTAAGTGAGGGTTGAGCTAAAAGTGCTTAAAACCTAGTTCTATTTCAGTACAACCCAGCTCACAGGTAGGGACTGATGGTGACAAAAGCCATTGGTGTGAGGGGAGCTGGAGAAGGGACAGTTCAAACTGAGACCAGACACACTTAGACTCACCTTGGTGACTTAATTTGCAAGTCTTTGGGGATTTTTGGCTATAAAAGGAGCACAACTGACTGCTGAGGCTGGGATTGGAAATAAAGCAGGATAAAGAAGTACATGAATGAGATGACGAAAGCCTCTGCTACTGGGTTTTCTTTTTGATAATATGGCCTTAACCACACAACAATAGTAAAACCTATGCTTTATTGCAGTGGTCTGACCAGAACTGATCTGTGCAACAGATGATCTACATGTCCAACAGATCATTAAAATACAACGTCTTACCTGATATACAAAGCTCCCTCCACAAATACTGGGTATTTGGAAAAATTTCTTCACTGAAAGTAAGCACTGGAAGAGGCTGCTCAGGGAAGCGGTTGAGTCACCATCCCTGGAGGCATTTAAATGATGGGTAGATGTAGTGGTTTTGTGGTGGATTTGGCAGAGTTAGGTGAACAGTTGGACTCGATGATCTTAAAGGTCTTTCCCAACCTAGGTAGGCTTTTGCCAAGAAGGTTGGACTAGGTGATCCTTGAGGTCCCTTCCAATCTGGTATTCTATGATGCTAAATGATTCTAAACGATTCTATGATTCCATAAAAGTTGTCTGTACTACGGAGTGATGTGTGAAGAGACTTCTAAAATGCAATCTTGAATTTCAGATTTCTAGGGATGGGGGAAGTGAATTCACCCTTATGATTTCAGTAAAAGTCATATCCAAACCCATAATGGAATTACTTCTACAGAAATTGTGGGAGAAAAGTCATACATATTTCATACTGGGACTTCAGCTTGATTCATTCTCATTCAATTTTCTGCATATTTACAACTTTGCAGAACTCTCAGAGTGGAGTGGATGATTTGTCTTGAAGTATGTGGAAATTGTCAGCAACTACGTGTATTTGAGACACTGGTAAGGACGTCCATTTACACTGCCTTACGCATCCCATGTCTTTGTTGTGAAGCAGCTTGTTAGTGTCTCAGTGTGAATGCTCTGTTTAGCGGTAAAATAACCTTAAACGAATGTAGATGAATTTCAGAGGAGTGTCTGGGAGGTTTATGCTATCCCATACTTAAGGCACTTTTCTCCTGAGCAAACGCATTAAACATTTTTAGTGCACTCCTAACTTATATACTTTATATCTTTGGTCCTGGACGGCTTAGTGTATTTGGGTCAGCCTGTCGTGCAGAGCAGTGCAGGGTGGTCCCCGGGCATGCAGAGCTGGACCCTGAGCAAGTCTTCCTGTAGGGAGCAGCAGCTGGGGGCAGAGGGCAAACAGCCCCTGTAGTTACGTGCCAGTAAAGCATGAATGCTGGGACTGAACCGGGGATTTGATTCCTTCCCAGACCCACAGCTGGCTTGTTCAGGATAGCTGTTCAACTCCTTTAAATGGAAGATGTATTTGCAAATACAGAGGCTGATTCACAAGAGTCTAACCTGCTGATCTGTGAACTGGGCCAGCTCTGCTTATTTCTGCTTTACATTTGACATGGCTAAAATAGTCTTACTTGCTTTCACCAGACTTTGGCTAAAGCCTTTCCTTTGCTGTGTCTGCAATTTCTCAGGAAGAGTGAGATACTTTCTATTGAATACAGATCTGAAACCTGTATAGACAGCCTATTTCTAACCTGAAACTCAACTGTATTTACTTTCTCCAAACCTAGATTTGATGACATTTCAGCATCACATCTTTTCTTAATGAGAAGGACTGCAGAGCCTATACAATGGAAATCAAATTAACAGACTTAAAAACAAAGACACAGAGAATTGTCTTCTACTAGGGCTTTTCTGTCTAGTGGGAATGGCACTCGCTTTCACAATATGGTCATAAAGAAATTTGTTTGTCTTGTCCTTGTTGGATAATTCAGGCATTCAGTATGTGGCCACAGCTTAGAAAAGCTGCACTTCATGGAACTCTGTTGGCAATTCTTCATTCTCCAACATGAAGAAAGCACATGAATAAAATTAGTCCTGATTGTTAACAAAGATATATTGAGTCACTGATGAGCTCAGCATCCCCCTTGCATCCTGCTGACTGCTTTCATAAAGTTCTACTCACTGCCGTCTGCCAAGGTTTTCCGCATGTGTTGTGTAACCACGGATAACCCAGTCTTAAATAAATAGCAGATTAGTGTAATAATCTTTAGTCTATTTGCTAAAGCCACTCTCCTTTAGAGCTGCACACTGAAAGAAAGAGTGGGGATAAAGAGTAGGAGAAGGCAAAGAATGTGGTGTACAGGACAGAAAGGGGTTACAGAAAATCAGCTCCAACTAGGAATCCAATTTGTCTCCCTATTTCCATCAGCTCATTGCTCGGTGTCTTCAATCGCCAAAGTAAAACCACGGGTAAGCACATCGGTACATCTTTGACAGAGCTATAACTACTACCACACTCCTGACAGTAAGCAATTGAGGCTAAGGTAGTTTATAAAGGACTCTACTTACTTACGGGAATAGATATTTTCTTATTTGAGAGGCATTGTAAGTGTTATAAGGACTACAACAGAGAGAGGCACCTCATGCGACAAGGAAAGTTGTTACTGATATAATATTAGGAAAAACATCCTACTTCTAATGGAAATCATAATGTTGCATCATAATCTGTATGTAGTCCACATCTAAGCAGACAGATTAAAGGACAAAATAGAAGAATAACATTGCAGGGTAAGCAGCTAAACCCCTTTATTAAGAGCTCAAGGTTATAGCTAGTTTATGTAAAAAACACTGGTGAAATTCAGATTGCTAGAAATCTTCAAGCCAGTGTTTGAAAAATACCAGCCAGTGAGAATCTGGAAATCTGAGTCCTTTGGAAATGCTTTGTTCAGCTCAATGCTTAAGCTCTCCCCTCTCTTCCTGTCCTCACCAACACCTCCGAATTCAGCTGCGTAAGGTCTTTAGGATCCAGCCCCCTGTTCGAAGCCACAGCCTGTCTGACTCGGGTAAAAATAAACCATGTCTTATCGTCTTTTATGAAGCAGAGCAGCAGCAGCAACATCTGGCAAAACAGACACTGGGGTGTGTTAAGTTGCAGGTTTTTCACGTGGTGCTATCTCACCCTTCCCTAAGATGCAGAGAGAAGTTCGTTAACATGTAAAGTCTCCTGTGAAAACCTGATGAGATCTTTTTTTGCCTTGCAGTGCTGTAAACTGGGCCGTAACCAAGTCCATCCATGCAGCTGCCTAATAACATTTAATTGCTTTATAACTCAGAAGCAAATTGTGTTGATTTAACTGTGTTATAAAAGAAGGCTTTGCTATTATTTCTTTGCAAAGTGCAAAACCCTGGCTTGCTTTTTGGAGCATTTACTGTATTTTTCAAAATTTCAAGTTAATAGCTCTTCTCACAAATGTTAAAGAAATGTATTTATAATACTATCATCTCGGTTCTTATATGCCTCAGTCTTGGAATGTGTCATCACTTTTATTCAAGTGTTAGCTTTTGTTGTAAGTTTTCCTTATTCTGGTTTTAATGAAAATTTAAAAAATGTAATGAAAATATAATCCTGATGCTTAATTATGGCATAAGCCTAGTAGAGTTTATGCATAACAAAAATGTCAAGGCCCGTATATTCTGCTAGAAGCCCTTACTTTTAAGCAATGCAATTAATTATACTTGAACATTCTGGAGCTTTATTGCTTCAGATAAAAGCATTCCGAGCACCTTCTTGACTATTATTTCTAGAAGAAAAACAATGTAAAATAAAGATAATTGAAGTATCTTTGACAGACAGGGTTTTTTAAAGGAACTGTGTTACTTTAATGAAGAGCCTCCTTAAACAAATTTATGAGAAACTACTTTGCATACAAAATTTTAGTTTATGTCAGCCTAGGTCATAATTTACTTTATTCTGTGCCTTTAAATATACCATTGTACGTTTACATTGGTGATCTGGATGCCAGTTTAATTATCTAATGTCAGCTTCTATAAGACTGATAAAACTATTACAACAGAAATTCAGTGCTAGGGTGGAATGGTGCTACTAAAATTGAAAAATAGCCCTTTAGTTCTGTCAGCAATACTGGCACCACTAAATTTCTTTCCAATATAAAAGGTGTTTGGTGTAAGTATTGCTGAATGGAAGCCCACAACCATATTATGAAGACATACAGAGCTATATCTGAGGGCTGTGCCTTCAAGAGTTGTACTAAACTGGCTATTTTATTGCGGTTAGGATTTTGACACTAATTTGACTGACTGCTGTATGCATCTTCTGGAAGAGGAAAAAAAATCCATTAAAACGTTACACTTAAATAAAAGCCCCCAGCAAATTGCTTGCTGCAGAGAGCTGTTTGCATGAGAAAGAAGGAAGGACATAAGAAGCTTTTTCAAACTAGTGGCATATGTTTTCTTGATAAAATGTGTAATTCTCTGCTTCTTATTGTACATTTTAGTCATCATGTCTAGCTATAAGAAACTCACACCGATTTTTATCAGTTTGATTTAAAAACAATGTATTTTTCCAACAGCCAGATTTAGTAATAGTTTCTTATGGAGCAGCTTTTATTTTGTTTAATCAATGATATTGATTTCCCTTTAAATATAAAGATTGCACAGTTCAACACTGGATGCAACAACAGTATTTTAAAGATGAAGTGACTGCCTGGTTTGTTAAGGTCTCTTCTCAATATATCACCCTTTGTTTAACAATTTTGCTTAGAATGAATCTTCACGAATTACTGGCTTTTGATCCTTAATAGTGAAAGCTTTATTATATGTGAAAACAAAGGTTTTGACAGTTTTCAAGGCTCCCTATATACATGCTGGACTATTTTCTCTAATTAACTTTTACTTATGTAAAATACCATTGTATATATTTAATTTTGTGTGCATATCAGGAAGCCTTTATCTTCACCCCTTTACCCTGAGTTGCATTTGTTGTCATCTTGGGCTTGCTGGGTGTGCAAGCACTTCTCAGAGTGATTAAGGGTTATGGGACCCAGCTCATTACTCTGTGTGTAAATAACAGAGACTGGGTTGAGGGAGTGTGGCTCCCACTGGGCCAGGCTGGACCACAAGCATCCTCCCGGGGAGTGGCTCCGAGCCCCAGGCACTCAAGTGGGGCATGCAGGCTGCTGGGGGCATGGGGCTGGGATCACAGGTGGAACACAAAATAATGCTCTTAAAACAACTGCTTTTGGACAAAAAAATATGTTTTTGAAGCCTCTGTTCCAATCCCTCCTTATCCTGGCTATCAAAAGAAGCAGCTATTGCATTTGGTTGTGGGTTTTTAGTTTGCATGGTTTCTTGCTTTTTTTTTTTTTTTTGTTGTTTTTTTTATAAAAGCTATGATCTGGAATTCCCACGCTTCTTTGGATTTGCTTCCCCTATTCTTTTAAAATATTTCCTCTTTTTCTCTTCCTATTCTTGGTGGAATTATGAACAATTAAGAGCCTATGAACAACTAAAAACAACTAAGAGCTCCTCTTTGTCTCACTTTTCTAAGTCTTTCCCATAGAAAATGTTGGAGGAAAAGGTCTAAAGCAAGTAAGATCCAAACCACTCCAAATCCACCCTCTTATTAGCAGTAAAGTATTTTAATTCAAATTATTTAAAAATATTAATAAGTAGGTATGCATTCTTAGCCAGCCCCAGTTCCTCATCCCTTTTTTGCTTTCTGCCAAGTTTTTCCTGCAGTAAAAGAAGACAAAAAAAAAGAAAGAAAAGAAAAATATCTTTACACTCTCTCTTTCACTTTGTTACAACCTTCTTTAAAAGAATTTAAGAAATGTTAGATAGTGGTAGCAGTGAGGGGAATCTGTTCCCCAAATAACTCCCATTTTCCTACGTGAGAAATTGAAAGGACCCAAGTTTTTAATTCAAATTATTAGACTGGAATCCAGCTGAAAGAAGAATGCCTATTTCATTCTGGATTGAAACTTTTGAGAAACCTTTAATGGAAAATTTCTGAATGGATTTTGAACACCAAAAAGAATTACAGGAAAAAGAAAGCAAAGCATTTGACCATCTGCAGCATGAAATGTTGAAGTCTGATCTTTTTATCCTTTCTGTAAAGAAAGGCTGATGTCTCCTGAGGAGAGGTGTTTCTCAGTTTCTGCTGTTCACTGCTGATCTGTGCTGCTTTTACCTGAGCTCAGAAATCTGGAAAGCTGGTGAGGCTCTTCCTTAAAAACATTAATATTTATTAAATGCATTTAATGCTTTTGCACACCGTTTACGCCTAACAGAAGTGTTAGCTTTCTCCATTGTGTGAGTGGCATTTATTTATAGTATCCAAAAAATCCTAATTTCTTCCTCAGCCACTCAACATAGCACCAGAAAAAAAAAGCTATAAAAATCCCAAAAGCCCCTTCCCAAAACTCTTGAACAAAGTTCACTCCTGTATAGAAGGGTGGATTAGCCAGGGATTCAGAGACACAAAATTCTTGCACTGGTGCTATGCAAAAAGGTAAAATTCATGATAGAAGAATTAAGAGGAAAACTATATCAAGATTTGAACTAATATATAGGAAATTACACTGCTAAATGTCATGGAACATTTAAACTCCAAATGGTACTTCTAGCATAAAAAACCCCTGATGAACTAAAACATCTGTTTCTGACAGAGGAAGATATTAATGAATTATCACGGCAACATGAAATACTGCATATTTTTTCTGGAGGTAAGACAGGACAGGTAGAGAGGCTGGTCTGTAGGTTGTCACCCTTTCCCTTGCAGATATTTGCCTTTGCTCAATATGCTTTCTCTGAGTCCCTTTGCTCCATGCTGTCCCATATAGAGCTGAGCTGATTCCATTCATCTGCAAATCACTAAAAAAAGTCATTGGTAAGACACAAAGTGGGAGTTGGAAATGTTAGCTCTCCATACTCCTTGATTTGAGAATATCTTCAAGAGGATGACCGTGAGTGAGGGCTGCACTTTTGGTCTCAGTTATCGTGAAACACACAGAGTGATGCCAGCAGACTTAGAGGATTACTGGCCTAGACATATTAGAACAATTAAGCATGTCTCCTTTCACACATAGCGTTCTGCCCATTTTTATGAATTCAGTCAAGCTATACAGATTTATACCACCTGGAGAACCGGGACCATATGCTGTTGTATAGCCTCAAAAAAGAGACCAAGATCCTGTAGCCAGAAGTTTCTGTAGCTCTCGGTTCATGCTTGTGGCTTCATGTCTTTCCACTTCGTCCTCAGACCCTCAAAATTGTCTTTCCAACACCATCAAACTCTATTAGTATTGCCTCTATAGCATAACGGGTTTGATATCCTATAATGCAATAAAAGTCATCTGGTCTGCATTTGACATCTGAATTATATTAAGAAAGGAAAATCATTATAAAACGAATATGGTGAGATTCCAGTGCTCCGGATGATACCCTACTGAAGGCTGCTCATGTGCCACAGAAGCCAAGGAGAGAGAAAGGACATCATAAATTCCATAAAGGTGTTTTTTTTTCCACAGTCACAGTGCTGGAATATGAGCAAATTCTCATTTACTTTGTTCAATGCCACAATTAGTGAAAATCAAAGTGTCTGCAGCTGCATTTTATACTGTAAATTATTAGATAATTAACCTTAATGCACCCTGCTCAGAATCTCCAGCTTTCCAACATAGCTGAGACCATCTTTCAAATGCAACAATACATATGACTGCATCACTACTTAATTATAAATAAAATGAGCGTCTAATGCAATGTGAGGGATTTGGATGGTGCTAATGAAGAGTGTGCAGGAGCAAGGGGGAAAAAGAGAGATAAAGAAAATGAAATAATCTTTGACCAGAGCAGAAAGCCAAGGATTCGTATCACAAGCATCCAAATAGAAGAGCATCCAACCAAAGGATACTTTACTTGCACACTGATTCATTTTATTGTATTGTCTTCCACAAGGGATTGTGTTTGTTCTCTTTCACAACCAAAAATGTTTTACGTTTAAAAAAGCTTCCAACCTAGGTGATTCTGTGATTCTGTGAGATTATTTGAACCTCTATCAGGGCTACCCGTTTGTGTTTTTACAGGAGGAGTGGGCCCCTGCAATGTCAGAGGCTGTGAGACTGAAACAGGCGCTTTCACTTGTATTTTCACAGAGTGACAGCTGATGTGATGAGTTTGCAAGGCTCCACAGAGAATCCTGCCTCCCAACAGACTGAGTTTGCACAAAGCAATCAGGGCTGCTAAGACTTCCCACAGAAAAAAAGTGCTGATGTACTCCTGGAGATCTTAGTATTTTCCACTTAAGCAGATCAGCTGTGTTCAACAGGAGAAAGACACTGTTAATTCTAGCTACCAGAACATGTAGATACATGTACAAAATAAAATATTAACCTCTATGTTTGAGGACGTCTAGGGCAGAGAGCTTTTACGTCACTACTGGCTATAGAAACTTGATTTAGGTTTGAGGCCTAAGTTGCAGAACCAATCTTTTACCTCCCCATCAGAAGGCTCAGGCAGCACAGCTAAAGGCAGCTTCTCTGGCAGCAAATGTTCCCCCTTCTGGGCCAAGATGGGCTTTGTCCTCTAGACTGCTTCACCTTGCACTTCCCATATGTGATATCTGGATCCCTAGAAAGACTGGTGATGGAGAACAACCCAGAAGGGATGCATAACATCCACAGGACAAAACTGTTACCAATGAGGTTAGATGAGCTCTAGATTGGGCATCAAATCACTGTCAGAAGCAGAGTCCAGGAGATAAGACCCACATTCTTTTACTGCAACCAACGTACCTTATCTTAGACACGTGCTCCACCCCGTCTGCGAAAAAACTCATCCGGTTTTGTCAAAAACAAGTGTGTTACCTTTTGGCTCCAGGCTTGCAGCTGTTAGCTGAAAGTACCTAAATTACAATTTACTCCCCTGTAAGATTAATATGAGAAATGCATTATTTCCCCAATGAATAAAATTGCTGTGGTATTGTATTTGTATGAAAAAAAGGGAAGGAAAAAGGAAAAGGACACACCTCGTAACATATTGCTGGTTATGGGACTGTTTCAAAAAAGCAAATACGGGTTGTTTTCATATCATCTGAAAGGGGAGGAAGGAGGAACAGGTCTGATGACACAAATGAGATCTGTCATTAAATTGCAGGATTAAAATAATGCTTCAAGATTTCTGTGTGCATGAAAAGAACTGAAAGGGCTATTTGTCTCTTCATGGGTGTGAATAACTCCTATTGACAGTAATGTGATAGGTTTGATTTATGTTGAGCACAGCTCAAAGGATGAGGTTCGTTTATGCTGAGTAAAAGTGGTGAAGCTTATTGGAGGAATATGAATAATCTGAGAGAAGCTTTTAAGTTTAGCAGAAACCTTCAACTCCTGTGTGCTGTTAGCAATGACGTGCTGCATTAGCTCTCCAAGGCTGAGTAAGGACTGCAGACTTCTTAAAAGAAGGGAGTTGTAGCTGCAGTTCCCCCACTGTGAAAACACGTACGTATGCAAGTGTCAACACAAGAATACAGGGCTATGAGAAAACAGACGGAAACAAGCCTTTCTACAGCAGATTATTCATCTCCTGCATTGCAGCCTTCTATCGTGTGCTGGCAGACAACATGACTCCAAATACTGCACAGTCCATGCTTAAAAAATACACTATTTTAAATAACATTTATAAAATTGTCAGTACTGGGAAACAGAGAGGATTAGGAATAAAACTCAGAGCTGTTGGATGTGGATCTGCTCTACACATGGACGATGTGTGCTCTACATGGCAAGAGGAGGAATGCAGGCCGCTGCCCCAGTAACAAATAACAGAGAGGATGAAGGCTTCCATTTTCAATAGGCATTTTCTTTAAAGTTCCAGCAATGTTCTGACCCAAAACAAGCACTGTTGGAAGGGGAGAGGGAGAAGTGGGGTGGTGGAATTTTGCCAGTTCAGAGAAACAAGCAAAACTACTACAACCTTCCAGGAAGTCTCTTATGGCTCAATACAAAACAATCATTTTTCGCTGACTTTTAAGTTGCCACTAAAAAGCCAAACCCAACAAGCAGAAGCACCTTGTGAGTCACAACTTTAAAAATGGCTTGTTACAAAACAGCTATTTCTCTAACACCTGAGCAGCATAGGTCAGATCAAGCCACTGACCAGGGCTTTTTATCAGAAGGCAAGGAAAAAGTAAAGAGGAAAGAAGGAAAAATCCAGAGTCAGCTGGATTTTTGCTCTGCATAAAAGAAGGTACCAGACACACCGTCTTTCGCCTCTCCTGGGTCTTCCTCAGAGGCTCAGCATCATCCTCAGTATCAAACACAGCATCCTTCCACCTCTGAGGGGAGCAATTTTGTCCACCTATCTACTCCAAGCAAAACACTTGTATTGCTGAACTGCTGCACCAAGACCAACAGCTAATATTTCACTTCGAAGTAAACAGGCAGAGGTCTGCAATTGCTGGGCTGTGCAGCTCTAACAGTCATCTCATTTTACATCCATGGAATATCTGAACTGGATTTTCCCTAATCAGAGCTCATTGACTTTTAGCACACATAAATGAAATAGATTTTTTCCATTCTTTTTTTTTGCTTGCAAATGAGGGGTGGCTAAAAATGCCCATATTCATGAATGATAGTTTAGCAGAAATGTATACTATTTTATAGAAATACTAGATTAAAAATCACTATATAGATATACAAAACAAGGAGCACAATAACCCTCACCATAATGAGTCACAGAAAAAAGAAGCTACAGAACTTTGAAAATAAACCATACAAGTTTCTGAGAATAATCACTGTTTCATGTTTGCTTATAATTATAATTTAATTATCAACCCAATTTTGCGACAATTTTTTAAAGTAGGTAGTTAGCATTAAAGTACTTTATATGCAATTATCTGCTATCGAGCATCCTCATTATACAGCAATTGCTACATAAATTTTCCTGTTGTTTAAGCATATTTTTTGCCACTTGCAGATTTCACTTGTAATCTAGTAATACAAACCATTTGATTCAAGATCAACGGTCCTGTTTTACATGCTAGTTTCCAAGAAACGGTTGTTAAATATTTGATATAATACATATTGACAGAGAAGCTCTTCTTATTCTTTCCTTTTGCAGGCAAATTGACAAATTTTGGATATTGTAATAGTCTTTCCCACCCCTGTAATCACCCATCTTAAAAAAAATAAATTTAATAAATCAGAGGTTCACCCCATCTGAGGTCCCCTACTCTTCAGTTAAGTTTCTATCCCAGCTGAGCAGAGTGGAGTCCTGGACTAAGGACAGAGGCAGATGGAAAAAATGATCTCAATTTCATGTGCTTTCCAACTAGTGGAAACTGTTGAATTTACTTCAGCAGAACCAGGGCAATTTATGTCATTTGAAGATCTGTGACCTAACTTCTAGAAAGGAAATAAATTTCTGCCTCTCACAGTAGACAAAAGCAGCCTATCTCACAGGTTGAACAACGGAGGCTCCAAAGTCAGCAGTGGATATCTCTTTGTGAGATACATTGCCTTCTTGCAGCACAGATGATGCTCTTGTAGGTACGTAGTGGATTCAATATGTAGAAAAGGACTTCACATTTCAGGTGAGCTCCGTAAGAATAATATTGCATACTTTCCTATGATTACATATTGACTCTTTCACAATATGACAGAGGAAACTATTTCATTTTAGCTCACTGAGAGAAAGGGAAGGAGGTGGAATGTGGATTTTTCTCATCAGGCTTTCCCAAGAAGTCTCTGATTTTTTATTGTGTATATGGTAATAGCTTTGGACAATTTTAGAAAATGGCAGGAGGTGCATCTTCTGGGGAAAAGGAGGAAGGCACGCTGTCACAAAGAAAGGCGTGTGTGTTTGGGGATATCTGTGAGCGTGCTTTAAAATTATATGACTTTTGCCTAAAACTACCACATTGTAGTCTTCAACTCTGGAAGCTCCAGTGGCCTTGGTAGGACCCCGAGCTGTGCAAGCCAGCACAGGGCTGTCAGGAGGTACCTGAGCTGCACTAGACTACTGGGAAATTCCTCATGCCTTTCCAGACGTTCAGCTGTGCTGGGAGAGACGTTTGGCGAGGCTCCCAGACGTGTCTTCAGTTCTGTGGGAAGACCCAGGTAACCTGCGACAACAAGCGTTGCCAAGTCAATTATATTTGCAAGCAGAGAACGGCAGGGAGAAGGACTGAGTTTCCATGTGGCATATGGTCTTCAGGTTTCCTTCTCTAAACTGTCATGCAGAGTGATCTAACAGTATTGCAAAGACTAAAAGAAATTGATTTAGCCATTAAAAAAATAAGAAGAGCTCTCGGTGCTGTATCAGCTGTAGCTAGAAGGAGAGTTCAGGCTGGCACTAGAAACTTTATTAAATTGTTAGAGTCCACAGAGAAGATGAACTTACAAAAACTCAGTGGTTGATCTATTTTAGTATTTTTGGAGAGCTGCAGAGTGCTTATGCTGAAGTACCAGCAAAGTATTCAGAGAGATTTTTATACCACCGTAGTTCTGCGTTGGCAAGATAGTTAATACTGATGATACCGTTCTGTAATTTTCTTTAATCCAACCTATGAAAGGCATGATTATCCTGGCCCCAGACAGAGCCACATCCTTTGACTTCCTACAGTGGAGCTGGAATTGCTCCTAAATTCCACTGGGATAAATCAGAGAACAAATCTTTAAGTTTTGAATGAAAATGCTCTCCATTGAATATGTTTGCATTTTACAGAAGTAAAATGAACTCATGAACATATGAAGCTATGGTAAATCAACCTCAATGAATAATATGTAAATCTTTGAAATGGGCATTCCACTCAGTTTTTATATCTATTTACACTGATACATTAATTAATGCCAAGTTATTCATAATTGTAGTGATTTGATGGCAAAACTTAAGTATTCTGAAAAAAGCAAAAAGAGTAAATAAAATGAGATGAAAATTTTCCAATAGCCTCAACTATTTTCTATTAATAATTTCACTTGAATGTAAAATATTGCACAAATCTAGCTAGCCAAGGAATTAACAGCTGGTAAATAGACATACGTTCCTCCTACATCAGGAAAAATGTAGTTGTTACATAGCATTTATATTCAGAATGCTGTAGTAACCCCCAATATTTACTGCCATATTAATAAACATAGAAGTGTTATTCTAACAGCATTATAAAATATTCCTGGATGAAACCTGAACAGGTAGGATGCAAGTCGGTATGAGTCAGTGGGTCCCTAATTTCCTGTGCATGTGAGTCACACTTGACAATGGAATATATGCAGAAATTTCTTCAACTCCTGCATCTTTAGACACTTTCAATGCTTTCCACTCTAAAAAGCCCCAAAGACAAAAACTCTGTCTTTTGTATTTCCCATTGTGAGCACAAGTGGTGTTCCCTTGGACTGATAACTTACTGATACAATTACCTTGTTACCTTGTGAAGCCGTGTCAGCTGAGTTCATTTAAACAATGCTATTCACTAAGTCCCTCTGATCTCAGAGAGAAAACAGGGCTGGAAGACGTTAGAAGGTAGCAAAAGCATCCAAGTTAGAGAGAGCAGCTGACCTATGAATGACGAATGTCCGTTCCTCTAGATCCTTCTGGATCCATGTTGAGCAGTGCAAGACACAGACTTGGCTGTGCCTGAATAAAAGACCACCATGAGGGTTTTGCTTCAGGACTAGCTTCAGCCACTCTATAATCACGTATTACAGATTTATAAAACAGAATAATATGGTTGATACGATCATCTTCCCATAGCTTTGTTCTTTCATCTTTAAAAGCACAGCTGGAAACTTTCCGAGGATGAAAGATGTAACATATATTGAACAAAATACAGGAATCTTAAGGGTATGAACTAATACTGCATATATCACAGAACAGTCACCGGCCCCAGATTAGAAAATTCAAGAAGCTGATTTCTGTGAAGTTAAGCTATGCAGTTCATAAAACGCATGTGTAATTGCTTTCCTAAACTGATTAAGCCATTCCCACGTCTGTGCTTCCCAATCAGGTAATTGCAGACCTAAATATCTATTTGCATGTTTTCTGTCACCCAGTTGGCATATACAATTACTGTGCATGGAAACTAGGAAGGCTATTTTGCATCCTAACAGTCTGAGAATCAACCTTCAAGGTCTTTTTCTTATCTAACTTTTGTAATACATTTTACATTATACTTAAAGTGGATGTTGGCCATTCCTCACTCAGAACAAATAATGTAAGTTTTTCACTGTAAACTGAGATAATGAATCAGACAGTTTCTGGAGGGGTTTTAGATAGGTATCTTATGTAATTAATACAGCTAAAAGAACACACACTGATCCGGTTACTTCTTGTCCACCATTGATAACAGTAAAATATAAAGTTTGTGAGGAAAATGGAATATTTATGTAGGAAATTAAAAGGAAAATAATATAATACATCTTTCCTTGTTTCTCATTCTTATCATGTCTATCACTTTTTCTTTCTCTACTGTACTGTTTTACTGGCTTTGTGAGATTCACCTTTTCTTTACTGAATTAATTATTAATTATCTGTTTGCTTTATCACCTAAGGCCTCAACTGCACCTGCCCCAAACCGCCTGCAGATAAAAAAGAGAAGGTGGTTTTGGAACACGACTTGGAAGCAGAACTCCTCTCCTCAAGGTAAGGTTGTACTCTGTCCTATGTAGGCATTAAATCTTTATCTCTTTTTTGAAACATGAATAGCTTCAACAGGGAGAGCGAGACGAGCACTGGTCCAGGAACAGGAGCATGTTCCTGAGCGCTCAGGCTCGGCTCCCCAGGCAGAGTGCGGAAATGAACTGGGTGAGTGCGATCCATCCAAAATGAACTGCTGACCTGCTCCCCTTTGATTATTACAGCAAAAAACTTACCCTCGCTGCCTTTCAATGCAAAAAAAAAAAAAAAAAAAAAAAGAAGGAAGTTTATAAGACAATTCCGCGGGTGATGACAGAATAACAAGTAAGATGTGCAAGTGCTGGTTGTTCCCTTTTCAGCCAGCGCTGGCAACCCCCTTACTGATGTACTGCACCTTGTGAGACCTATTCTGAGGCATTTTGTGTCTCCCCCGCATTGCAGAGGAACGCATACACAGCTCCCCAGAGCACAGCCACCCACAGCTCAGATGCTATGATGCTTTGTGATGCCAATGCCCTGTGTGGATGTAGGTAGATTTTTTGCCTTTTCAAAAGCAGTAAGGAGAATTGCCTTTCTCTGAAATTATTTAAGTAGTTCAAGATGCACATAAAGACGACACTGCATTTTCTGGCCTCTAGGAAAATACTCAAATTTGAGATCCTGATCCAAAAGTGTTTTTTAAAGTGTTGTAGGTGTTATTAAGCTTTAGCATTACCCCTTCATACACATAGGCAGGAGTCAGGTTCCCACCTTTTCCACCATCAGCTTAATGCACAAGACTCTGAACTAACATCAATCAAAGCTGCAGGAGATTTTTATACATTTCTCATTTTACCAAGTCAAACTTTATGAATAGAAAGCCAAATAACATTATCTTTAAAGGGGTCTATATCTCCGAGATAGGAAATGCATAAGCCACATTAGTGTTAATGGAAGTAGCATGCAGGCATAGCAGAATAAACACATTAAGTGCTGTTAATCATCACTTAAACAGAGAAATCTCTTTGAATAAGAACAGTGCTGGCAGCTCCCCTGGCTACAATGGTTTGGGATGCAGAGCCAGAAATGTCTTTCACTTTTTAATGACTTCTGAAATTATGTTATATTTTTATGGATTAAACTCTTAGAAGGTATGAACTGAGAAAAACTGCATTAACTTCTATGGAGTAGTGCCAATTCATTCCTTAAGGCAATCTGTCTCCATATAAGAACAAGAGGTAAGATTAAATATAGTTAATATAAGAGTATAACTTTTTTTTTTAGATTTGTTAAAAATATACATATTTTCTCACCATTTTCATGATAAAGTAGCCTTTTGTGGTAAAAGAAGTTAGGATTTTTTTCAACAAGTTCAGAATCATATAGAATTAAGGCTGCTCAAAATTAGCTTTTATATATTTGAAAGTAGCTGCCATTTTGAGTGTTCTTTGGATGGAAAAGTTCCTATAGATAACATTTAGAGCTTGAAAAGTTCAGTTTCACTGAAAATAACCTACTTAATCCAAAATTAACCTCATGAACCACAGAAAAGGAGCATCATGGATCTAGAAGTTATAGTACCTGGGATCTGCATGCAAGGAGGAAACCTCTCAAGCCAGTGCAAGAGGAGAGGGGACTTTATAACCGTGAGCAGCCTTGAATTCTCTCCAAAGCCATAGCCCATGATATGAATTTATGCTTCTTATCAAGAAGCATAGAAAATCCTTATGTGAACAAGCGACAGGAGCAACACTGTGTTTCAGATCCAGTGACCAGCTTCGGACAGTGGTTCAAATAGGCTCTGGTTCAAATAGGTTGCTGACTCCCCACCCCATACTAATGTCCTTCAAAAAGCTAGAGTTTTCAATATACCTACAGTGACGGATAGCAAAAAGTCAGAGTTGGTAGGTCCAGTCACAGGTTCTGCATGGATTATATCAAATATTACTTCTCACCAAGGCCCAAAGTATGGATAGAGAGTTAACTTCAGCATCTTGCCTATGTCCATGCTGCAATCTGGTTCACACAGCCTAGTACAAAAGCTCATTCTCGAAAAAACCCGTAAGACCACTTTTAAAAATTATTTTTTCAGTAACTTACTTATTGGCTGGATACACACTTTCTCCTGGTTTCTCAAAAGTTTCTGGCTAGAGTCTTTAGGAAAAGTGCTAGAAAGGCACAAGACACAATCAACAGAACTATTCATCCATCTCAGCCTACATCTTGTTTGCTCCTGAACTATTTCTGGGTGTCTTATTGAAATACGTGACAGCAAAATAACTCTGGTGCCCAGCCTGTGTTTTCAAACCAAAGAAATTATACTATTTTGCTATATTAATTATACTCTTCTGGGTGAAAAGGTGATACTGTAATTAATTTATTCATACTGAACTGCAAAAGTCCAAACTATGCAGACCTTTCAGAATTATTTCTCCCCGTTCAAAGTTCTCCAAACTTAAAATCATTATTGTGGTCAATGTTAATTGATTCAGACACTGCCGAAAGACAATAAAAATTTTTGGTCTTCTGAAACATTGATGTCACCTGGAAGCATCAATTGCCACTGAAGGAAATACTATCCCGGATAAAACACTTGATTCAGCCTTACCACAGCCTGCCAAGTCGAGAGCTAGCTCCTTCCAGATGAAATACTTGTGTACTCTGTGACATGTTATCAACCTCCAGCTCTTTGAATGAAGTTCAGATCAGACTGAGACTTTGTCAAACATGGAGAAATAAATGGAGTTTCAAACTCAGCCTTTCTAATACAGCCTTGGACTTGTCACTGCCAGTGCAGAATGCTGTCACTTCCTCCTGCAGGTCAAATTGTCTCATTTCTAGTCTCAGAGGCTGCTTTTCTTTGAGGTCAATACATATTTGGAGGATAGCTGGGCACTTTATAGGGCTTTCATAATCATCTACATTTTTTTCAGGAAAAAATACAGGCTTAATGAACACTTGTGGGTTTGTTTTTTTTTTCACTCAAAAGATAAGCTTAGCTACAAGACCTTATATGCAGAGATAGTAAATAATTTTTATGTTCCTTTTCCTCTGATGCCTTTGGCGATCTCACGAGCAGAGCCCTGCCAGGGCCACTGTTGTGATTCTGTGTCTCCAGCAATATGAGATGAACATACCTTTGATACACTCGCTGTTTGGAGCATGCTTTATTGCTAGTCTGCACTGTGTATTTGCTTGCCAGAGAAGTTATAACACAACTGGGAGCATCAGATTGGCTGGTTTATGAGCAACCAGAATTCAAATGTGGTTCCATTCCATTGGGCTACTAAAGAACGAAAGAGAACAAAATGCCAGCTGGAGTGGAGAGGCAGCTTTTCTTCTCTTATACACCCCATTTATTTCTGTATCATTTGTAGGAGGTATTTTAGAAGGACAAATATTTTTAAAGCCACAGTCAGTATTTTATTGTGTTCTCATAACTTATTTAGTGCCTCAAATCAAATGCTTTACCCTGCTACTTTACAAAAAATACGCAGAACACAGCTATATATCATCTGTAAAAATGCCACCCACTATTAGTTTCTTCTATTAAAATGCATCTTTATTACCTAGAGTAATTATGAGGAAATTTAGGTTGGTTCATATACTTCCCAAGGTATGGAAATCTACAGCATCTTATTTTTCCAGTAGACAGCAATGCAGTGTGCCTTTCTTATGGCTAAGTCTATCGCTATATATTAAACTAACCAGTGATGTCAAACACAGAATATAATTTTAATGAGATTCTTCTAATTTTATTATTAATGGCTTGAATGATCACAGCAAATTCCAGATGACGTGTGGTAGTAACTGCTTTTCTGGTTCAGATATGAACCATCACTTAGCCTAAGAATTCCTTGCAGCTCAACTGTGATTATATATGCAGAAGCAGAGAAAACAGTATTTCTATTAGAATTAGTGACAAGCTGGCATAAATCATTGGGACACAGAAGAGAATATCACTTGTATGAGTAGAAGCTTTCTGGATTGAGTCCTAAATCTTTAGGATGAAATTCTGGCCCCAATGAAGTCAAGAGCCGATCCAAATTGTCCCTGAATCGTACATAGCAGCTTTTCACAAAACAGGTATTTGTATGAAACCTCCTTTGGCTAAATGTCTGTTTAACCAAATGTACATTTTGTCAACTCCATGGAACAGACTGAAAGAAAAATTATTTTTAAATATTAAACTACTAAACCTTAAAACTTTTCTGTTCCTCGTGCAAAGAGAGGTTAATATAAATAAACCAAGACTTCAGTAACTCTGAATTTTGTATTATAATAAAATGACTGTCACTATGTTCACAAGCCTGAGGCATAACACTACTCTCAATGATGTCTCATGCAGTTGTTACCTGATAATCTAAAAATATTTATGAGGGTCTGTCTCCCACACTAGTACTGCAGAAGTACCCAAAAAAAAAGTTCTCAAATTTTTTAATTTTAAAAATGCTTGAATTTTTTTTTATTGACTTTGGTGTTGCTGTATTTGCCTGCTGTCACTTCAGTAGCAACAATGTCCTGAGCAGACGGTGTTCAAAGAGTCTGACACACTTGTGCAAGAACTCAGGGATCACTCAGAAACCACAGCCTGCAGTGCAGCAGGAGGAGGAACATTGCCCTGGTGGGTCTGACTGCTTCATGAACGTTTCAGGTAGGAGGAGGGGACAGGAGGAGTCTATGGCACTTGATCTAAGCCTAAATAAAGCCACAGATAGTTGCTGAAGTAGGGAACTAGTATCAGCATCTCATGGCTTTGACTAGACCTCTGTAGACCTATACTGTCAAGTAAATACTTTGAGTTATGTAGGTGCACTGGGATCCCATTTTTGGTGTCTCAGATATATGTTCTCATTGGCAGGTAACCCAGAGAGATAGACCCCCCAACCAGAGCTCCCACCAGGCTTGATGGGTGAGAGATGAGAGTGCAGCTGGGGGGAAGTGGGAGTCAGAGAGGCCGGTTATGGGTCTGGGAGCACCAGGCACAGTCTTTCTCCAATCCCTCCAGAGCCAGAGAGATGGGAGAGGCAAAGCCCGTTAGACCAGCAGATGTTTAAATGAACAAGGGACTAGATCGTGTACCCAAACAGAATCACCTGGTTAGTATCCAGAGAGAAATCTGACTGCAGCACTGACAATTTACTAGAGCCTTAATTACGTGAATTACTTGGTGATTAATTCAATTAATTCAGTCCATCTGAAATCAAGGTGCTATACTCTATTTTTTTTTTTTCCTGGAATCAAACTGAGCTGTAATAGATTCTTCCACTTTGCATTTCTAACTCATAGCATTCAATTTAACAGAGAGAGGGAAAAGTTATGTTAAAGCAAATCAGCTATAGGCCTGATTTCCTATTTCACTTTTTCAGCTACAGAGAAAAAATGTTGCTAATCAACAGGAAATGCAATTTTGACTGCATGAAAACTGCCTTTTGCAACTCCAGGCAATTATAACAAGTCTATTGAAACATTTGCACTCTTGTGGTACTGTTGAAACGCTGATATTTTTCAAATTACACACTAGATACAAATACTGTATTGAGCAGCCTTTTCCCAGTACCTTGGGGTGGACTCTTATACTCTTATCCTTGCTGAATAGGTATTTTCTCCAAGAGCAATACTATTGACTTCAGAGGTGCTATTTCTAGTATCAAGTTTTAAGAAACTCAAAAAATCCTCCTGAAACTGTTTTGTCCCCTTGGTTTCAGCTGGCTATTAGGCAGAACTGAGAAAGGGCCCAGGACCATAACAGCCAGAACGGTATCTAGACCTTCCTCAGCTTCAGATAATTCACAAAGTATTTCAGTCAGCAAAACCTAAATTTTTTCACTTTTCTAAAGTCAATATGGAAGTTTTCACACTGGCCTAGCAATTAAACTTCCTCAGCTGTGATCCAGGAGGCACTGGAAACTGGTGTCTGGCTTGTTTTCAGAGCTGGGGGTACTAGAAGCCTGTGATCGTTGTGCTCTGACACACCAGCACTGAACGACAGGAACCAAACTTCCTCCTGCTTTGCCCACAAAACAGCCTCTTTAGGTCCAAAATGGTGGTAGAAAAAGCTGCGCTGCTCTTCTCCCTGTGAGTAGACTTCCTGATTTAAAAAAAGCTCATTTCCAATGTGACTAATTTTCAGAATATGCTCAACTCCCATTGCATTCAGTGGGTGCTAAGTACATATTCACGGCTTTCTGGATAAAGACGGACTTTACCACCATCTAAGAGCTGTGATTCACAGCTAAATTAGAGGATTTCCCACAATCTCACTGCCAATCTCACTCCAAGTTCAAGGAGCACCGAATTCAGCAATGCTTTTGCAACATGCCCACCCTGCTCGGTGAGCACACACCAGCTACTGCGACGTTCCCAGCTATGAATCACGTACGCTAAAGCGGGTGCTTGATTCATCCCGCTGATTGAGCTGGTAGGTTATTGGTGTTAGAACAGGATGGTGTTTCTTAAAGATGATTAAAACGATGTGACTGGGCTGGAAATGAGATCCAGAAACAGGTCCAGGAACTGAAGTCCTTTACTCCAAACTTAGGGGATTAAGTTTAATGGGATATATCTCACATTTGCAGAACGCCGGGGGAAGCAGCCCATCCAGCCAGCTGTGAAGGCTCATGAACAGGCAAAATCCCTCACAGAACCATTGGCGGCAGAACGGCAACATGCACCAGTGGGCAGCCACCATACACACAGTGTCTGTCCTTGATATTCTCTGTCCAAAAATACTATTTGCGTTTTACCACTCAACCTTTTTATTCACAGAAAGTATATGCAAGCTGTACTGGTTTCTAGTTTAGAGGTTTAGAAGTGTAACATGGGCCTGGTCTGGGTAGCAAAACTATCGTGTTTTCTTCCCAGCATGTAAAGAGTGGTATTTGATTTCAGAATACCTGTTCAATTAAAGGAATACTTGGATATAACTCAGAATCTTATAATGCAATTCAGGACTCCTTAATCCTCCCCAAGTTCTTTTTTCTGACTTTTTCCAAAAATTGTTTTAGTCTCTTCTCTGATATTTTTCCTTTAATTTTCAGTCTTATTCATTTTTATTCTGATTAAGCTCTGAAAAGCCTTTCTTCATATCGTATTCAGATTGATAATTAGTTTGAAGGTATTCGTCAGCCTACAATAGCTTTTGTTATTGTGCAGTTTTTATAAAAAATAATTAAAATATTGCTACCTCCTCACTCCTGAGAAGCCTGTAATCCAACTTCCACAGATAACAGGCAATAGGGTATGAGTTCTGCTTTTTTATCTTTTGTGCCTTAGACTCCAGACTAAAAAGATATATGGATTTAAACACAAATATCTGTTTAGTCAAACACTGACACATTTATGGAAAACAAGGGTAATTCTAAACGCATCCTCTTAATCTATGATAGTTAATACTAAATTCCTTTCTTACTGCTATTTCCAGGGTAATCCAAGAAGGATATAAAAAGTTGTCTCCCAGTGCGCTAGTGTAATTGTCAGGTAATTTGTCCTTCCCTCAGTCTCTGGACAGAGGTTTCCCCAAAGTTATGTGGCCGGGAGTGGACCTTTGACAGGATTGCTAAATCAGGTAACCCACCAGTCTCCTACAGAGAGAGACTCAAAAACTCTTTTGTATGTATTTACTACCTGACCAGAGCTTGCCAGAAGACTCTTACTAAGGGAAATACTAAAGCTGTTGAGGTCAGTGTGAGGAGGCCAATGTGAGCACTGATTCAGTAGGGCTGGATGAAGCCCTGGGTAGCATCAATCAATGCCTACCACCTTCTAAATCCCTTTATATGCTGCCATGCACGCAGTTCCAATTGACTCTCTCATAAGAGAAACTCCTTACAGGCACAGGATGAGGATTTGGTATTTTCTTGATAGAAAGTACTAATACTGAAGCAGATGGCAGAGGAAGGGTAAAGTATCAAGAGAGATTATTGAGTTTTTATCTTGCAATCTGCCAATAATCATGGATTGGTGCCCTGGGATGAAGACAATGAAAGAAACCAGGAAAAGAAATCAGAATAGCAGGTGAAGTCAGACCTATGAAAGCAGAAGGGATAAAGGGAAATAAAAAAGGGCTTTTCCCTCCTCTACCCAACACTTTAGGAATTGACTTTTTACTCTGTTTCATTAGGGACAAGACATAGCAAAACCAATTTCCAATTAATTTTCCTCCTAACAAACTTTAAAAGACCTCCTAACAGCTATTCATTTTGTAAGCTTTACGAATAAACAGTCAAGTGTTGCTTTGCCCTTGTTTCATGCAGCTCCTGTGGTTAATGCTGAGGACCCAGCTCTGCTCTTGAGAAGGTGCCTACACTACACACCAGGTGCACCATGCTCCTGCTCTACCAAGTCCTCCATGTACTGGCGGGCACTGAAGCTCCCAACCTGCACTTTGATTTTGTCCCAAGGGGAGGAAGAGCTGCAGAAACCTGGGTTCCCTCTCCTCATCCTGGCATGGAGGAGGCCACAAGGCAGGACTTGCCACATGGAGCCCCATGGGCTTCAGCTTCGATACCAACAAGGGGATCCACTTGTAGGTATTAATGAAAGAATCTGACTTGTACAAAGTTAAGAAAAAAAGAGCCTGTAGATTTCATCCTTCCTAATGCTGGCACAGAAACTCAGAGCCTGCTATGATCACATAGTAAAGAAACTTGTTTGAAAGTAATTATTGCCTGGCCTCTTGAAAGATCAGGGAATAAGATGGAGAAATATGCTGCAGCTCTGAACGTACATTTTATAAGAGCTGAACAAAATTCTAACTTCAAAGGATTTGGGATGTGCTCTAAATCTAGAATAGGGAGTCTGTTTTTCCCTTCATGAGAAGCAGCTTCTTAAATCTCGCCTGAATGAGAGAAAATGAGGAAAAAAGGCAGGTTGCTGAGCACGAGACCTAATGAGTTCTGATTCCTATGAATTTGTGTTGCCTGATTAACTAATTCTGCCTGAATTCTACTAAGGTTTCCTGCCATCTGCATCTACCAGTTTCTGCATGTAGTTACCATATCCTGAGTTAGCTATATTGATATTATTGATTCCGTGCAATATTTTCTAGCATAGACAAACCCCTGGAGCCTGCTGCTGCTATGCTTACAGAAGAGTCCTGAGCAGCCTGGCTTTACCCAGCCTTTCCTAAGTCCCCATCAATAGTGATCTCTGGATGCTGAGCACTAAAGCAATCCACCATCTCTTCCTTCCCTCCAATCCCCCCAGCCCCAAGCACTAAGCTCAGACTCACTGGTTAAGGACCGTACCTATAGCCCCAGGTGTACCTCCTGATTGATGCCTGGTGTGTTCAGAGTTTGAAAGCTGTTTTCTCCCAGGTCACAAATTCCCCCATGTGGATTTTTGGAGCTCGAGAAGTTGCATGCCCCCAGTAAAGCTTTTTCAGCACTTTGAATCTTTAAGTGCTTATAATGCTGCCGGCTGGTATAGATTCTCTGGTGTCTAATAAGCTGCAAACTCCCACTGCAGCTTTTCTCACTTGCTTGTTTGCCTGAGAAAACTGAAATCAAACAATGGGAATTTTTAGAAGGGAAAACAGAAGGACAGATTTACATGCATAAACCTCCCATCCACCCCCAAAACATGAGGATTTCCTTAGGGAATCAAGCTAAAAATGAGAGAAAATATCCCTAAGAAAACTCCCTGTGTTTGTGTATCTCTGCAAGAGACTGTGCTGCCTTGAATACAAAATGGATGTCTACCTTGAAAGCCAGAGGATTCCTTAGAGATTTAAAGGTATAACATACAGTGAGGGAATTTGTACTAGTTATCCGGCTCAATACAACATTCAGGCGGTTTTGGCAGAATGAGCTTTTCTATTTCTGCTATAAAAGCCATTGGAGAGCAGAACAATCCTTTAGCAAATGTCAGCAGCAAAAGTATGTATTCCACTTTTTATTAACCTACCCTGTGCTAATCTGTTTTAGACACTGGTTTCAAATTGTGTAGCCAGAGTCCTTTTTTTTCGTGTTGAGAATGGGTTGATTTGACATGCCAGGTGCAGAAATGCCTTCTGCATACTCAGACACAGCCTGAATCTCTGCCAGAACTTAAAGAAGGTCCTGCTGAGACCGTGCTACAGAAAACTGCTTCTGAAGCTGGAGAGTTTCTCTTCCACAGCTCATACAGATGGGCAGGGGCTCATCTACTTCACTTGTCAGCACCAGGTACTGTCAGTTGTGCGCTCACCTGGAGTTTCGCAAGGATCAGTAAAGGTTGATTGACTATTTGGCTCACGACTGAGTATACAAGGAAAATTCTTGACAATATTACCCCACTACCATCTTGTTCCCTCTTTCAAGGCGTGTGCAGTTTTTCAGGGAAAGGGGTTTTCGTGCCAAGAGGCGCAGTTGGCAGCAGGCGAGAAGCCTCCTCTCTACAGCAAATTAGCTGGAGATCACAGCCTCCGCAGCGCCCAGCAGTCGGTTCGAAGAGGCTGGGACTGCACTCCCTGGGAAGCTGGCGTAGGTAAAAATGGCAAGGGGTCCCTACTTCTGTGTAGTTTATTAATTAAATCTGGGAGATCTTGATGAAAAAGTTTATGCTGCTTCCTTTTTCCATCAGGGAGGATGACGATGGGGGGAGCTCAGATGCATGACAGGGGTCCCTGGCACTCCTCCCTCTCTGGCCCATTTGCTCTCTATGTGGCACTGGGCAAACCATGAGGGACAAGACGTTAGTGCAGCTCTGAAGCTTAACATCTGTGGCTCTTCATACAGATCAGATAGCTTGGCACGTTGCTATAGCTGCCAGTCCAATAAATCTCACCTGCTGTGAATATGCTAGACCTTACCAAAAGATTCACGGAAATAACTGAAATAACTGCATGGTTTCACAACTTAATACACAAAACAGTCATTCCAAGTAGACAATACACGGGATGTTTTTTAAAAAAGTATCAGCCCGAAGCAATGGGTTTGGAAACAAATGCAAAAAATTTTCAATTTCTGTCAGATTACAGTAGTTTACACTGTGGTGTAACTACAGTTACAGGTTTCTCAAATGCACCCAAAAAATGCCAACTATGACACAATCTGACTAATTATAATTACTTATGATATTTTGCAAAATCAGAGATGATACGTCATGTCTAAAAAAAGAAAACCCATCCACTTGCTGGTTGCAGTATTCCCTGTGTACTGTTTTTAAAAACTTAAGAACGGCCTCAGCATGAAACAACCAGCCAAGAGCAGACATTCCTAAATGACAGTACTTTCAGACCCCCTACATCCCCACTTTTCACCCTAACTTTTGAAAAAAGGTTAATTTGCATAAAGTTTTCATTTCCATTTTAATACCTATAATCGGGAGACTGTGATGTATTGCCCAAAGCTGTGTGTATCTCCAGAGTCTTCTTGCCAGGCAGTGTGAGATGCAGCAGGAGTACGTATGTACCACCAAGCCTGCAGGTAATTGTATTCTGTGTCTATGATGTGCTTACTGCATATACGTTGGTAAAAACTCATTATAATTAGTGCTCTGTATACCTGAGTTGTAGCCCTACTCAGGGGAATTGTGCATACTCAACAAGTTAGTTATGTATTCTTGATGGCAAACGTAACATGAATTCAGCACAAACCCTTCCATAAAACATATCATGAGAGTCAAACTACTGAGATTACTTCATTTCCTTTCCTAAAGCCTTGTCTATCAAACTATATTGGAAATGGTTAGGCTTATCAGTAGATCAGCAGATGCCTCAGAAGACATCAGCAGTATAGTCTTAAAGGTCTTTTGGAGATCAGCTTGTTTTTGGTAATCTTTTCTCCATAGATCTGAGGGGTATAAGTCTAAGTCTAGCAATATTAAGTAAACTTAACGCTTTAAAATGATCCTTCAAATGTAGTTCGTGTCTTATTCCATGGAAGTTTATGCAAGAAAATGGAGCAAAAAGATGAAGGCAGTCAGGAATTTTCAATGAGAATGGTGGTTTAAAAACCAGCATTTTCTCCAAGAAAATACCATTTTCATCAAAAGAGTTCAAATGATGCATCTGGCATCTGAATCTCTTCCAGGAAAATGGGAAAACCAGAAGCCAAAATGTGCATTTGAAATCTCTTGAAATAATTTTTTTTTTCTGAAAAACTGGAGAGATTTCTATTTGTTTGGAAAGGGGCTGCTTCATGTTTTGTTTTTGTGGTTGGTTGTTTTCAGTCCCATATTAAAAATGAGATAAAAGTTATGTTTTCAGGCCATCAGTACTGGCTGACTTTCTTATGTATCGTATTTATTTTTCTGATTCTATATTCTTTCTTTTATTGCCAATATAGACACTTCCATTACTGTTGAATACAAACTAAATGAAAATCTGTGGTCCATTGTACATTTCCTTTTCATTGCCTAGGAAACCATGAAAGATTAGCAAGGCAAACTTGTGAAGACACATAATATCCATCATCTGTACAGCTGTATGAAAATGTATCTCAGGTACTAATACTGCTACGACAGTAAGACAGCAGATTTTTATATCCAAGGCACAAAGGTGTCAGCAAATCCCTTCTGAAACTGCAAGAGTGAATAGTTCAGGGGACAGGGCATTGGATCTGGTCTTTATTCCCAGCCTTGCTCTTACTGTGTTAGCCATGGCAAGCTGCCATATCATCCTATATATGATCATCTTCCGCTAGATGTCTTTGAATCATAACTTTAAGTCTCAGGGCTGCCTGTTGTCCTGTGCCTGTTTGCCCCCCGTGCAGGTAGACCCTGATCACAGTTGATTCATCTGGAATATCAGAGTGTAATATTGTGCCATCCAAGCATTTTTTTTCCTACTGATTTCCTTTAAACCTTCTGCCCGCTCACTACAGGCATCATTTCACATAAATTACAGCCCATCTCTCAAACGTCTCTCAGTCTCGCTGAACTCCTTTGTTGTGCAAAGGATTGTACTGACCAGGGGTCTGTCCCAGAACAGCATTTCCTCTGCCTTGTCCTAGACCTGCCTACACTGAAACATGCCATGGGAGCTGTTAAAATCTCCTAAGTTGCAGTATCTCCTTTTTTAAGTATAGGAATGTGTTACAATTACTGCGAACGCCTAAGGCAATGAATTCTGAGCTTTTAGCAGCAACCATTGTTTTCCATTCTTATAGTCCTTTTTTGCAAGCCAAATATTTGATGGAATTATAGTTCTGGCATCATGAAAGGGAATGGTTATCTGTTACTTTTTCAGTGTTTCCCAGCCTGGGGTGTCTGTCTTTGCAGATGACAGCAAGAACACAAAGCACTCTTATCCCAGTAACCTGAAGTGCTCTGGATCTCAGACACGTTACAGATTTACATTTACACTTTGTTGGTACCCTGGATGAAAAGAACTGCAAACTCATCATTATAAAGAGATATGCAAATCCCTCTTTTGTTTTCAAAGAAACCATTTAATTGTCTATTTTTCATCCTCAGATTTTTCCCAGCAGTTTCATTAGCTGACATGACAAAATGCCAACTCATTTCATATTTAAATATAGGACCAATTTGAAATAATATATCTTTACTTTGGGAGCAAATTCATCTGTTATTATTCTGTGAATAATGTCCAAAACAAAGAAGTTAAGCCCCTTTCTCCTATTCGCAAGGTTGACAGCAAATTTGTATTTTCTGTAATAAAATAAGGTGCTTTGGGTGTTTTTTATTTTTGGCAACTGTAGATACTTAAAAAAATGATCAGCAAAATTGAAAGAATCCTACAAACTCTGGCACCTGAATTGATTGACTGCTTCAATGATCTATGTGAAAATTAGACACGACTTAAACCTTAAATTTTGGGCCACAGTCCCCTACTGAGAGATGTAGGTAGGTATCTTCCTCCATCTCCTTTGCGTCTTAACCAAAAATACGTCCCAGTGGGCCTTGCTAAAATAAAAGCAGGTCTCAATCTTTCGTTTTGATTAACTATTTCAGATTGTCTGCCAGTTCAGCCTTTGAGGCAGACTCCTATACAAACATATTACTCTATAGTGCACATTTGAAATAACATGGTCATCATTCTGTCACTCAGTTTTGTCCACGCAACTGACTATAGCTGCAAAAATATCTCCACACCCATGCTTGGGCTTGAAAACAGATGTTGGCAACTGGTTCCCCACTCTGCAGGAGAGTAAGCGAAGACACACTGTCACCCTGGGGATCTTGCAGCTCCCAAAGGCTGCTCACAAGTCATCTGCTTTTTCCCAGCTTCTTTCCCTATGTCTTCTCCTTCCAGACTCATAAAAAGTCAGTGGGAGCTCTGCTATGGTTTGGAAAAGTTTTGGACCCTCCCTCTATTGTTTGAAATGTTTAATTCACTCATCCTCCCAGCTTTAAATGTTTTTTCTCTTTAACAGCTCCCACAAATATAGGGGGTGTGTATCCTTGCGCTTCTCCCTGCAGAATCACCTTCCCTTCCTATTTGCAGATTTTACTGTCCTTTAATATAAGTCTCCCCCTTATGCATGCAAAAAAAGGAGAAAAGAAATTTAATTACATACATCGCTACTGATATTTCCATTGAAGTAATGGATTTTTTGCTAATAATAGACAATAAATGAACACAGTAACAATAGATCCCATCTGAATTCTCACTTACACTAAACTGATAAAAGCAAATTCCAATTCCTATACTATTTTTATCAGATATTGTCAGTATAAGTGACTCATATGGTGGATAATGGTTTCCCATCCCCGCTGGAAGATTAATGCTGTAGCAAAGTCCATGGATTTATAAAGAACATATTTCTAATGTCTGAAGCCTGGTCTTATTCTTTAGAGGGGACACAGAGAGGTACTTCTTTTAGGCTCATTCACAGTTCTACTATTACACAAGTAGTTAATGATTTATTTCAAAAGAGGTAAAAAGGAACCTGGCAAGCAAACAGAAAGCCTATGTCCTCTCTGTCTTACTATGAAATTCATCCTGAGACAGAAGATCTGCAAAATGGTCCCAGGATTTCTTTAAACCCTGCTTTAAGTACTTAGAACACTAACGTGAGTGAGGGTATCGGTGTGGCAGCACTGGCACTCCTTTCAAAAAACAGGGTTTCCAGCCTAGCCTTACGTCCTACATAAGTCCACGAAAGCCCCATTAGGAGACTTCTAGAAGGAGCACAGTGGAGACTTGATCCTCTCACATTCCTTTCTAAGCTAAGCAGGTTTTCTAGGGAAAGCCAGGTCAAACAGATATATAGCAAGTAAAACAAGTATGGAAAGATGTTGCCTTGTTCTGAAAAATCACACCGTGGATACTGCTACACTAGTTCACCCAGGAGCTAAAGATGAGAATTTTCTGTCAAAAGTGAAATAGTCCCTTTTTCTCCCCATCAGGACATGTTGACTCATTGAAATAGGAACATTTTCAAAGTTCAAAGTGAAATTTCTAATCAAAACACAAGAGAGAAGGAACTTACATAAGACATGGGAAATCTGAGGTCATGTCCCACCCTGTCTGATGATGTCCAGATAAATGTCCTAATTGCATAGCTCTGGGTATCTGGGGCAGATCTCACACTCTTTCCTGAACAATTTCAAAAGATCTGAGTTTCATTCTCCCACAGAACAAAAACGTCTACTTCAGAACTCCCAGTATTTTTACAAAATACATATTCCTAGACAAGTATAATATCTGAAATCAGGGAGCTTCAATTTGTCCTTCTTCAAGGACAACTTTAAAACACCAACCATTCCATACAATCTCCTCAGTTGCAAAGACAAACAGCACCACCGTCTCCAGCCCAACCCCTTATGCACATCTTTCCATTGCTGTGTACATTTTTTTCTGGTTTAATTTTTTTTTTTGTTTGTTTTAGTTGCCAAATCTTGATAGAAAAGCAGGATTTTGTGTTGGAAACCCCTTATTTAGGCAAGACAGACCTGACCTTCAAAAGCTTTTGGTGACAAATGCTATTAAAGGATGTATGAGACAGTAGCTTGTTTGGTGCTGGTACTCAATGGCCTAGCTCTAACACTTTGTGTATTTTCATGCCTTCAGTAAACTGCTGGGAAATGTCTTTCCAGACTAGTTTAGCCTATGGTTGGGGAACGATTAAAAAAACATGCAAAAATTCTTATGGGAGCTGTAGATCACATACAGCAACATATGGGGAGAAATCCAATGGGATATAGCACATGCAATGTAATAAAAAGACAATGGCTGTAGTAACAAGGCAACAAACCGTGGTAAATCACTGGAAGGATTTGAGTGAAAGCCCTGCCCTTGTGAGAGTCAGGTATCTGGCAGGTGGTTTTGCACAGCTGAACATCATCCTTGCCTGCTCTGTGGTGCATCAGGTCTTGCTTTGGCAGGTTACTGAAGAACACGCTTCAGGCTGATCATGTAATCACACACTTCCTTGAATGAAAGCCAGACCTCCCCTGACCTGGTGGTTTTGCACCTAAAGGGCTCTTTTTTTTTTCTACTCAGAAATGGTGTTTGTTTGTGATGCAGTCTCAAACATTTTAATTGTTCTCTTTGGGTTTTGTTCTGCCTTAATCCCAAAACTGCATTTCCCATTGTCATTACCTCAAGTGCCTTTCACAACGCCCTTAACCTTGGCTACATATCACTGTCAAAAAAAGGTATTTTTGTAAAACTGCTTTGTCAGTAAGAAAATGCGCAGCTGTTTTCATAAATATCTGCACCATGTTACTCCTGACAAGGACTGACAAGAATTCCTTTCACTGAGTCTAGAGCAAAGAAACATCATTTTACGTGAATTATGGGGAGCAGCATTATCCCACAGTTTGACCCACATTATTTGGGATTTGACCAAACATCTTTCTAACGTATACCCGTTACTTCTGGGGGAAGGAAGCTCTTTCGGGACTGCATGCATTGAAATGCACAGCTCATCACTGGTAATGTAATCAGACCATTGCATTAATTGATCTTACTCAAGATGACTGCTGCACGTCATGCAGGCTATCCCAGAGCTAAAGTAGACAGTAGGATGTTCCTTGATATATTATTTAGGGCAGCAGAATTCACTTCTGACAATACAAGTTTTTATTCTACCCAAGTTTCAGAAGCTCTTGTTTGGGAGATATTCAACCATAAGGCAAAGCTTTGATCTCTTTTCTCATGAATGATGGAAGAATTCTTAGATTTATTGTCTAAAATTTCCACTTTATTAAGCTGTCAAGTTTTGCTTGGTGGCCTACTACAGAGTGAAATACTAAATTTGATTTAAAGGTCAGAGGAGATGTGTGGCACCTACAATCTGCCTTTGAATTGTTTTTGTAACACTAAATAGAGTTTACAAGGAGAGAAAATTGGAACTGGTCAGCATAAGTCATTCCAATCACAGTGTCTTTGAAAAGACAGCTCTACTTTTAACTACACTAAAAGATAAAGGAAATGGATACATTAGTGTGTTACTCTGGGATTTATGAAACTCCAAGCAGAGTTCTGGGACTGTAATTGTAACAGCTGAACAAAGGAAAAGCATCAGGAAAATGTTTCTGTTTCTAATGCCAATGCAGCAGACGCAATTATAAGAAACCTTAATTTGGGAAGACATTTTAATCTGAATTTACCAGAGATCTAAATAAACTCTCAACAATAGGCTCTGACCACTCTCCCACCAGACCTTGTTATTACTTCTGCATCTCTACATCTTTTAATTCACAACCCAAATAAGGCCCCAGAAGAAATTACTTTCTTTTAAAATAATTTTACAACTGCAGCCAAATATATTATCATTTTAATTAAATATATGAAGTATAACAAGGGCCAAGATATAAATTTCTGGGAGACTGAAGCCTAATTTAATTTCCACATTTAATATATAAAACTTGTGACATACAAAAACTCCTAATATCCTCATTTGCCTCTTAGTACAGTCCTTTATCACGTACATTTCATTAGTCACATAGATAAAAGAAAACAATTACAAACTAACTGTTAAGTCCATATGAGACATTACTCAGTAGCAAAATTTGGTATTATATTAAATGGAAATTTCTGATTCAGAAAAAAAAGACTTAGGCAATTTCCCTCTGCCTCATTCACTCATAATCACCATCTAATTCTCTAAAGGTGTCAGATTGGTCTGATTTTCTTGCTTGGAAGTTTAGAAAAGAGTAGCTCTTCCCTTAAGAATCCAAAAAAAGAATAAAACCTTCAAGAAATTATTCTGTCATATTGTCCCTCTGTATGTAGAAAAGGAACATAAACAACACTGGACACAACTAAAATGAATGAGAATATTGACATTCAGTTGAGCAAGTAGCTGGGAAGTAAACTTGTCCCAAACTTGCTAATTCCACCTCCTGACAGTGAAACATAAAGCAACCTGGGTTGACTGCCCGGTAGCATGTTGCTCGGATTCAGCATAATCGAAGAGTAGAGTAAGCAGAAATACAGTACGGTTGTTCTCTATTTTTTTGACCTGACAGTTGCCATTTGGGCTGCCTATATTATACTTCATTTTGGAAAGCTCACTCATACCTTCTCTTCCCACAGCTTTCAATAAAAATGCCTGTGTCTCATTTTTTTTGGGTCTTTCTGCTTATATTAAGGGTCACTGTGAATTAAAAATACAGTTTGAAGGCAGAAAGCGGCCATGGTTTCCAAGTTATAGCTTTTGACTTTTTCTTTGAGGTTTCACATAAAACCCTTACACTGAAAGCAAACCTGAGCCTTTGATCCAAACAAGATCCAAGTACAGTTCTAGTTCAGGTCTGTTCAAGAAATATGACATTTCAGACATAAAGTCAGATAAAATTTATGAATTCCTTAAACCAAATAGATGTACATTTTCCCCCCTGTTTTCTGAAGGTCCTTTATAGACTGCCTGGCAGATTAAGAGAGGAAGTGAAATATCTGAAGGAGTTCAGAAATTCTGCATTGAATGGCTTGGTCTGGAAATACAGTTTTTGCATTGACTCATTTCTAGGTTTGTCCTAGGTTCTAACCATGGACCAGGACATGGGTAAGAGACTGCAATCCTTTCTGACCAGCACTCTGAAGACACACTGCCCGCAGACCATCCAGTTCTACTTATTTTGACAAAAAGCCTGGCCTTGAGCTTTCCTTCTTGGCCCTTCTCTATCTTCTCCAAACTTGGGCTCCTGTCCACGCAAAGCAGGTAACTAACAGGTTCAGGTCTGAGCACAAGGTTTGCACTGCAAATACAAAATACACGTGCCTAAGATGGAGTGTTAGTGCTGAGGAATTACTATCTGGTCAAAGAAGAAATCCTACTGCCAACTGCATGAGGCTGGCAAGCCATTCCTGGTTTTCAGCACAGAATTTCAGTGCTGTTAAAAAGCCCCTAAATGCAGGTTTTCTGAAGGCGGTTTTGCAGCTGAAAGAGGTCACCCCAGTCAGTCTGTGTAACCAAAGAAGCTTTTTCCACTTACTTTGTGTCAAAGCCAAGAGACCCTTCAATTGCGTTAAAACATCTCCATTTCATCCCTACTTGTACATGTGACCTGCTGACTATTAGTTATCAGTACAGGCATTTTATATCTGTACTTAATAAGTAAGCTACAGGGAAATGAACCACTCAGGATCAACAGAGAGCTCTCAGGAGGAAAAAAAAATAATTCAAATAAAGCATTGGAAAACTTGAACGTGACTGCAACATATCATATATTGGGGGGTCTGACCTTTAAACAGGAAAGTGGCTGTCTGACAAGTATTGCAAATCACTGAGAAAGACAAAAAATACAAATATATCCTTTTGGTTGATCACTTGATCACTTGGGATTCTCTTCTGAAGCAGCAAATTCTGTATACAATATACAAAGGGTCTACAAGCACTTAAAAAATACTGAGTTCCCTCAATTTCTATCGATCGCAGTTCTGCATCTTTGTAGAATATAAATGATGAATTACCTGATTCAGTAGCTTTAAACAAAAGAAGAGCCTAGATGGAAAATGTTTAAAGGACCCATTTAATAAGATAGCACAGAAAAGATGGCAAGGCTTTCTTCCGACAAACACTTTCAGCTATAATCATAGAAGCATATCCATGGATTTACGAACTCTCATTATTTTGATGTATTGCTGTATTTCTGCCTAAAAATAAAACGAAATGTGTTAAGTTTGGCCTGAGATGAAATACTGAGTTTCCAGTACTAAAATGTTTCAATTATTCATACTGAAATATCAGGAAACTAGCAAGGAGATAAACATTGTTGTTCATATACTAACACAGTGTGCCAACTGTTAGTAACATGTGCTTCTATTTCAGAATAATCTAATTAACATTAGCACGAGTGTCAAGTCATTAACATATTTTTCTGCACAAAGTTATCAGGCTCTGATTTAAACTTCACTTTCACTCAATTAAAGGTATAGCCATTTTTCCTACCACTTAAAAAAAAAAAAAAAAGAAGAAAATAAAAGAAAGATGTAGTGATAGTCACCCAGTAACTAACTGACAACTTCAGCTATCTCTGTGATTAATCTATTTGGATAGGCAGGAAAACACGCAGTGTGGAGATTACAAGACAAAGCTGATGGATAGCATTTTTACTGCACAAAAGTTAGTTCCAATAAATTGGAGAGTGTTTAATAGATTTGGATCTATCAAAACAACAACAAAATAGGTAGAGACTTCCTGAATGCAATTTTTTAGCGCTTAAAGCACTGATTTGAGAGTTGATCCCAGTCTTAAGAGAAGGAAAATCATACACCTGTGACTGAAGATTTCACACTTCTGTATTTACACACCAGTTTCAGGAGTTTTTGCCTGGGGTTTTGGTTTGTGACAATCCCCACATAGGAGTGAGTGCACGAGAAACAGCAGTGCTAGAGATAACCCTGCGAACCCACTCCAGACACACACTTCACAAACATCTCCACGGGGAACAGAACGACTAAGATTAAATTCATTGTGTTCTTGTTTAAAGTAGCTTTGAGTCTGTCTGGTGTTTGGGGTCTGCCTGTTTTTTTACATTCTCATTAAACTCAGTGAGAAGCATCCCTTCATTTGGGCAGAATCACAGAAATTTCAGAAGTTAGATATGGTCCTTACTTCTCAATTTAAACTGAGGGAAAAGAACTAGCTCGATGTCAAATAAGCACTACTAATGCTAGAAGATAGTATTTTCAAAACTTTGGAAGACTGATATTCTCACAGCAGGAAGGTATAAAATGAGGTGAGGTAGCTGCAGTTAATGATTAGTAAGCAAACTTCCACGATCAACAATCTAAACTTGTTGAAAAAACATTTACCTGTCTATATTTATTTATTATTGATTATCATTAATTGTAAAGACTCTGACTACTGCAATATCTGACTGATGATTCTTCATTTTTCATAAAAGTCATTAGCTTATTCATCCAGATATTGCAAACACTTTCAAGTATCATAACTCAGCTGCCATACTGATTATCTAATTATACAGCATTCACCTATAAAGAAAAATACCTCGTGAGAACTGTACCGATAAAAAAGCATTGATTCACAGTTTGATAGGAACTTTATTTATAATTTGCAGAGATGGAACTCAAACAGTTGGAAATTCAAAAGCAACGCCCCTTGCAAACAGCACCTGCAACTCAACCTAGTGGTGCCCTATCTGCCACCCATGTTTTGGTAGGTGTAGTGAGCAGACTGTGATTCTCCTTGGAACCCGAGTACTGGTGCTTCTTGAAGTCAGAGTTTGCACAGCGCTTTTGTGGCAGTATCTTAAGAAAGAAACAGTATGGAAATGGGACTTTTTTTTCAATTATCTCATAAATGTCATTGATCAGTTCTAGTTGTGACTGAGGAGTGACTCGAACAGTAAGGCAATTCCCGCACAGGGGTCAGAGTTATGTGAGGCATGGAGACCTCAGCAATTGCACTCCAGGGCCTTTGAAGCTTCTCAGCACCATGGTTATTTGTACAGCAGCTACAGCACTGGTGTGTTTTTCCTTGCCATCATCTATGACGCTGAAGTGTGTCAATACATCCTGTACCAGTACTCCCTGCACCCTGAAAGCAGAAAGCCCTCCCCGTGGGTAGCTGGCAGCTTCACTTACCTGGTGCAGTCTCTTTGCCTTACCCAACCCGCAGGCAAAGGAAAGCAACCCAACCCTTACCCAACCCGCAGGCTGGAAAGCAGCTCTTCATTTGGTCCTCACGCTTGGCAAGATGCTCAGGTAATTTTGTTATCATAGGTGTTGCTTGGCTTTCTGATGAGACCTCTTGAAACCACACAGTGGCTTCAGGACCCAAATTAAAATTCTCCTGCACCAAATGTATATTCCAAAGTTGATCAGGCGTCAGCTGGGTAACACCTGAAATAGAGAATGATTTATTCAACTGATGGAGCTCAGTCCCTGTACCCTCACTATTTTTTTTCAGCTAAAAATATCCATTATGTATAACACTGTATGCTTTTACTTGCAGTTTAATAAGTGACTGCTATGAAGCTCAGCCAGAATAGCAACTGTAAACCAGCAAGATCCCTATCAAACTACTGAAGCAATGAAATCATGTCTATCAGATTCCCAAATGACCTCCATAAATCCTTGTTCACCAACAGTGATATTTGTTAACAACAAAATTAACTTTTATTACTTTCTTTCTGTGACTGTATTTGCCAACACTCATTTTTGAACCTCCTCAGATCAACCAGAACAGATAAATTAGATTAAATTAGGTTTACTGGCCAAGATGTGAAGACACAAACATAACTCTGAGGCTTATATTAAGCTATGATTTGAAGAACTTCATATAATGCACTGTACACTGGAGACTAATAGAGAGAAAGAAGAGGAAAAGAGCTGCTTTCTCTGATGCTTGCACAACATCCTCTGGATAGTGCATACATAAAGGGTTACCTCCCAGCCTGACGTGCAGCATACAGTACTCTGCGCGGAGGAAATATAAGCCCAAATAAAATCTGGTCTTTCACTCATGGGGTGGCAATAGGACTGTGCTCCAAACAAATGCTATGGTTGTGTTTCTAAAATGGAGACACAGGCGGGGCTCTGAGGTGCCAAAAGAGCAGCAGGAATAGCGTTCTCTTGGCTCAGATGAGCATAAAAAATGCCTGAGGTGCAAAGAAGTGCTTACTGTGTCAAACAGGAGGGCAAATAAGGGTAAAGAAGTGATCAGAGAACGGGAATGGCAACCTCAGTCTATCGTTAATTCAGGAACCCAATTTTATAAAACATTTTTTTCTGTGAAAGTCATCCAGGTGGCAATAGTAAATAATTCTTTTTGGAAGCATTTACTATACTGGGCACTGACAGTTGCCACAACAGCTGCAGCCATGAACCCTGGGCGTCCCTGAGATGCTACCACAGCACTGGTATTGCACCTCTGCAAGGGGCTCAGCTACGTGAAAGTCATAGTATCCTCTGGGTCCTCCAGAGGTTATCATGGGAAGGAGTCTCCTGAATTTTACTGAATTAGGCTGGTTTGCTTCTTTTCTGCCTTTCACACTGATGTCTCTGTCTGTCTCTGTGCCAAGGAGATTGACTTTAATACAGGACCAGTGAACACTAACCTTGGCTCTCACTGTGAAAAATTTGCAAAGTAAGATATAGTAGGGAGATATGATTCATTTTTCTCTCATCAAGATTGTCTATAGGCAGCAGGCAATATGTTTTTTAACACACTGCCTTTATTCTGGAGTTTTCCTTGACATGTTTGTGCTGTTTATGAAGAGGGAAGGTTAGGATCCTTGGCAGAAATGTAAATTACTTTAATATTTTCTTAACAATTCTTTGGCTTGAATTTATGTGAGAAACCAGATGTGAGGATTTATGGAGGACACTTGTGACAGGTCTGCTCTGCAAAAAACTGAAGAGGGAAAAATCAATGAACAGCATTAAGATAAATAAATACAAAATGAAAATTTGAAAATATCTCAAAAGTTCCCCTGATCCATCTCTAAGCAAGTTCCTAGCAATGCACCAGTATCTTCCAGTGCTCTGCCTGTGCATTAATCAAATGATCTGGAATGAGACAAGAGACCAATTTAAACTACAAATGTAACCAAAGAGATAAAAATCTTGCTCCGACTTGACTTCCTACAATTTTGCAGATGCTCCAGTATTTTGTGAAGTTCCTAAGGTTTGCTTAGTAAAAGTAACGGTGAAATACCCATGGGAAGGTGGTGTCCCTATGGCAAAGATCAGCATGAGGCCTTATCCCACTCCCCCTCTGAAGACGTAAATGCTGCATGGGGTCTTGTTTGGGTCCAATGAAGGGGAAAATCACTACACCCTGACCTGGAGATATGTTTGCTGTCTCAGCTGAGAATGCGACTCTGCAAAGCTTCTTAAATAAGCTTATTCCTAAAACATAACTTCTCAGTGTGCAAAGGCAAATTATCATTGAGTCCTTAATTTTACTGATGGGTGATTTTTGGCATGAGACACATGGCCCTTGAGAGGAGTTTACTCTTTAAAGAGTCAATGACCAGACATCACATGTTTTTGTGAGAATCTCAATCTACAGATAATGGAAATAAATAAAATCTTGCCTTGTGGAGCAAATCTGAAAGGCAGAGCTTAGAGAAACCATGCTTTGTTTAGATCAGAAATCTTTGTCTGAAATGACTGATGCTTGCAAATATTTTTACTGTACCAAAGCGGATGCCCACAGAGCTGGGTCAAGACTCTCGGTGGGTTTTCTCAGGGACAACAGACTAGTTACTTCTAGTGTTTCCACTTCAGAGTAACTTCTTATTCTTACTCCAAAGTGTACTTATTTGGGAAACAGTCTGCCTTATTGCCTCTATAGTCTCACCCCCGCATTCCCAAACCTGTTGAAAGCTGAAGCATTTATACTTCTCCAGTAAAATGCTATAACCTGCTCATTCCTGAGGGATTTGACAAAAATAAATTCAGTCAAGAAGAGTCAGTTTAAGAAACCAACTATTTCTGTTAAATACTGAATTAGTGAGTTTATTGTGCTATGTGGCTTTGCTTTAGCTTAATACTCAGGACTTTCATGCCTCAACCGGAAAAAAACCCTCAATATCCCATGCCAGCTCCAGATTCAAAATTCACAGCATTGGCATTGCTGTGGTCCCAGATGTTGGCTCAGCACCATCCTGGCTGTGGCAGAGCACCAGGACCTGCGGTGAAGGTGAGGATTTCAGCCTCCGAGCCCGTCACTCGGAACGGAGGGAGGAGCGCAAAGCTGCAGTCCCTGTCCTGGACCCTTGGCACAGAGCTTTGATCAGCTTTATATTTTCGTGGTAATGTCAGACCCAGAGGTGTTCTAGGCGAAACATTAGAGCCAGACAATAGCTGTTCGGAAGAGAGAAATGTGTGCTTTATGCCGAGACTGCAAAGCAGCAGCTGCACTTTTAATTAAAACTTATGTCCTATATATCTTTGTGTGTTTGAGTGTTTCTTTGTTTTTAATGAAATTTTTAGATAAAGGGAGCTTTTTTAATTATACTTCTGCCTCCTGGTGCACTCCTTCCTTATTCATTTTTGCTATCATGACTTTTTTCAATTTACGTTAACAGATTAGGCCATATCAAAGCTTCTGAGTATATTAAAGGTGACGGCAGCAAAACACAGCTCTGTTTCTTGATCTATTCAGTAATGTTCTCTTTAGTCACCCTTCTTTATCCCCCTCCCCACCATACACACTTTAATTACTGTGACACATATGGATCTTAAGCATATTTGACAAAGAGTAATGAATGAAGTCTCAACACTCATCAAGTAAATACCTCAACATTTGCATAAGTTAACATTACTATCATTCTGTGGATCTGCAGGTTAAAATTAGGGATTTTTGACTTGGGGAATTTGACCGGAACAGCAATTCCTGAAGAGCTACTGTTCCAGTGGATTTCCTCATAGAACAGTTTGAATTTGGAAGTGCTGAACTCACACTCAAATGCAGCAGAAGTCGGGGGAGGATTTTTGGCTGCCAGGAGTGAAAACCTTAGATCCTTGTGAATCTATAAGGAACAAGGAAGCTAAAAGAAAACTATAATGAGATCTGGAGATAAAGAAAAAGGAATCCAAAAGCTCTAAAACAGAAGCAAAAAATTAACCTGAAGAATGAAGCGTTTAATTTAACTCAAGTTACAAAATGAAGAAGCAAATCACATAAGAATTGAAAAAAGATGGCATTAAACACAATGCACGCATCGTGGCCTAGGTCTTTAGATACAGGGTTTTGTGTTCGTTATGTGAATGACACATGAAAGAGAATCCCTTGCCATTAGCTTGGTAATGCAACAAGTAGTGACAAGAATTTGCCTCCTTGACAATTGATAAATAGATATAGGGAAACAACTGAACTATGCCAAAACGCTGGCAGTTAATTTTCCTGCCATTGCCTTGCTCGCTTGCTTCCTTGCTTATGTAGAAGACTCCTCTAGTTTTCTTTTTGCAGGCTAAGAAACAGGACAAATTTTCCTTCATATGTAGAAGGCAGAACAATTTTGGTGATGCTGACCCTTAAAAAGCAAGAAAATTTGCTTTAAATTTGGTTCCAAGGAATCAGGCAGAAAAAAGGATAATTTGGATGAAGGAGGTTTATGTCTGAGTTCCCAGCCCTGCTACAGAATTTTGTCTTCTGAGCTCCTTTTCTGTCAAGACTCAGTATCTTACAAACTGCTTGCCACAGTTTTAATCTTCATGCAAAATTACTGCTGAGCATAAAGTGTGTTTACATCAATCATTCTAGAAATGTAAACAAAATAGAAGCAGTAGAATTATGAATGAAGAGTTGATTAAGAAGTGACAGCAAAGATTTGTGATAATGAAGGGATGAATAGTGCTTGTTTGGAAATGTGCCAGTTACTTGCAATTAATTTCGCTAGCTAGGCAGCAGGGTACTTGCTGGCTTGCAAACAGAGCGGGCATTCTCTACCCAGGTTGGGATGCAACTACAAACTCTTCCATACTAAGATATTTGTAAAGTTTTATGACTATGGACTGGAATAATAAAAGCACAGTAGTCCTAACAGCCCTGACAGCATTTGATGCTAAATTTAGATGCTCTAATGATAGACTGTTGTTTCTAGTCCTTAAAGCCCTGGCTTGCATCAGAACTGCTCTGGCCTGCCCGCTGATGGGCATGCCCAGAGCCACCTCCTCACAGGACTGACAAAGCAAGAGCTCAATTCACGGAGTAGCTGGAGGGTGTTCACCCAGCTGAACAGGTAAGAGGGCATCCTCGACTGACCGATGCCACAGCAGAGGATATTCGCTTGAGAAGGGGCAGATGTGGGTCCCAGATCCTGCTCCAAAAAACAGCTTGGTAGGAGCAAGAAGCCACTTTTCTTCCCAGTGAGCATATTTTCATACAGAAGCAGTTTTCTATGGTGCATTCATCAAGTCTCCTTTATAGAGATGGATTAACTGAAATGGATAAGCTGAGACAATGTCAGATGTAGGGTGTTTTCTGAAATCATACAGCAAACAAGTGACAGACCCGGACAGCACGGCCTTGGTGTAATGACACTCTAGTCTCTTATTCTGATCACAACCTCATCTTGCAGTCTGCTTAAATAAAACCAAATAACCTTAGATCAAGCCTCTAGAAAAAACATATCACAATGTAGCCACAGAGTCAATGAAACAATTCCCTTATGTTCCTTAAACCCTACAAAATGCACACTTTTATCTACTAGCTGAAGTATTTAACTATTCCCAAATGTAGTCTGATGACTAATCAATCCCCAGCCAATCAATCTATTGAACTCAGGAATAACCAGCATCTCACATACTTTGTAACAGCTACTGTATGAGAAGAATTTCAAAATAATGTGCAAGACTGAAAGGGTCCAATGTTTCCCTCTATTACAGACAAATTACATCAATACATTACAAAGAAAGTTCGAAGGTAGGATTATTAAAATGCAAAGTTTTTGCTGGTTATATGATTAGGAGCACGAAGGAAAACCAGGAGGTGAGAGTGTGAAGGTAAAGTAATAAAAGGAAACCAAATGATTCATTTAATTAAAGGGTTGATTAAACTTGAAGACTTGTTATACTTCACATTTTTCATTAGCAAACATTTCTATTTAGGGGATTTTTTTCATTTTTTTTATTGAAGCACTTTCAGATACAGTACGTGATTTGTGGGCTCAGCCCCACTTATTTCGAAACAGGACTCTCTGCATTGATTAAAACAGTCAGTCATAATACAAGCAAAAGTATTTTTTTTTTGATGAATTCTCACTTCAGCCATAGTTTTGTGAATCACAAATCATTTTACGTTAAAAGACTCTGCTGTCACAAAAATTTTAGGAACGCAATTAGTTTTTTGCTCTGTGATATTACTCAGATGTAAATAATCTTAGGACCTACAGGCCAAGATTATAAATTACGTTCCCCATTATTTGTCCAGGTTCTATGTTATAGCAAACACTGGACATAGTCATGTTATTGAGATGTCTCTCAGAGGGCCAGTTAATATAACGATATCTGCTGGCTTATCAGAACAATATTAGAAATTAATGAGGTTGCATTTAGTTGGTGCCAAGTAATTAAATAGATCATAATGAAGTGCTAAATATATCTAAAACTTTAAGCTTTGGGTCTTTTAATATAGAGCTTGTGTGTGAGGGAGAGAGCAAGAGAAAGAGAGAAAGAGTGAGTCAATATTATTTAATCTTTTATGCTTCTGTCATTTAATTTTCAGCCACCCATCCATTGACCAGGCTAATTTCAGATTTCACTGTGTAGCTGAAAACCAGAGAAACGAAATATTTTTTAAAATTTGCAGTTAATAATGTGTACAAGAACTCCCCCAGAATTTCAGAGACTTAGCTCACCTAAAGTTTTAGTCAATTAAAACACGGTTAAAACTGTGTGTGCGCAATCATGCATGCACCCATACAATGTAATTGCTGGTTAAAAAATGAAGCTTTCCTCCGAGGCACCTCTGCATACAAAATTTTAAGCATCAAGACCTAGATTACTAAATGAATCTTCCCCTAAATCTTTGGTCTGTAAAATTTTGCTGAAAAAGTGTAGAAGTGAAGCTATTTATCTTTTACAGTTTTCTGACAGACACAGCCCAAAGGCAAACTCTTGGTCCTCACAGCTCAAAATGGAGTGAGAGAAAATTTGGTCGCTGTGATGGTCTAATTCCAGATCTGTGCCTGGCCTTTGTGGGGCAGAAACTGGAAGTTCAAAACGATTAACAAGTTCCCTGCCCCAAACTGCTGTACATTCTCTACCTGTTCCTGATTCAATGACTACCAGATATCATTTACTCCTTCCAGTCAAACATCACTATTTAATGTATGTGAGCTATGCAGCATTCAAATGAGTATGTGGCTAATTGGAGCCCATGGAGCAATTTCAATTCCAGCAGCTCTGTATTGATTTCAAAAAGGATTAATCCTGGTCAGAATCCTGCTTCAAAATCCTGGTTCCAGTATTTGGGAACAGAATGACTATCATTCACTGCTTGTAAAAATAAATGCATCAGTAAAGATTCATCAGTAAGTAAAAATTCACAGGTTATATGTGGAAAAATGCACATATTCCAGAAGATACATGCCATATTTTAAAAGTGTTAAAAAGCACACCATTTTATTGATAAAAACACTTAAACTCTCTCTCTGTCTCTCTCTGTGCTTCTCTTGGGAGCTTTAAACTCAAATGACTCTGATAAAATATGAAAGCTTCCATTGATTTATTGTTAATAGCAAATAAATAAATTTAGGGAGAAAATGTACTTTGAGACATTATTTTCACCGAGGGACCAACAATATCTTCAACTTCCATATATCTGTACAGAAATCTGTTGAAAATCTCTTTTGCATATACATGGCCATGGTCATTCTAGTGGGGAATATCTATAAGCAAAATTTTTCATTCCTTTACTATCTGAGTAGTTTACAGGAAAAATTTCATCATCAGTATTTAGCTAAAAGGTTAATATTAAAAGCATTCTTCCTGGAACGAGGCAAAAAGGATGCTTATACAAATGATTGAAGAGGTGTAGTAAAAAGTAAATAAAAACCAGCAATAGGTTCAAGATCACGTGTTTAGTGATTCTCTACAACATTCACTTTTTCGTAATTTTTTTGTTACTTAATACAGAGAGTCCTGTTGTGCCTTTTTTTTAAGGGTTACTTTGCTACCTTTCCTTTTAACTACTGCTATTTCCATTGGTCTCCTCGGGCCATGTCTTGGCATAGAGACACTGCCCTGTCCTACGGTGCATGGATGCACTGACCCAGGTGGGCAGTTCTGAGGCAGGATGAAGGAAGGCAGAGTCCTCCCGAACACCTGAGGAAATTATTTTGGGCCTGATTTTCAGAAATGAATTCCCATAGCAATCCAAAAGCCGCAAATGTGCAGTAAGGGTATATGGAAAGTTGCCAACGACATTGCTGAGTGAGATCTGGAGCTAGCAGTCTGCAGGGAACTGCACTATTCCCACACTCACTATTTAAAGCAACCAAAACTCACCCGGTATCAAGAAGAGCCAGAGGAACCTTACTGGGGTAAGGCATTTTTAGTGAGAGTTACCCAGTTGTTCTGGCCAATTTTCTACCAATTGATAGATCATGTTGTATGACAAAATAATTCATTTGCATAAGATGAACCTTTGGATGGCAGATGTTCAACAAGACATTTTGGCAAAGGCTGGGTCCTTTGCCTTTGCCTACTGGCCAAAGTAGGTAAAAAGTCCCTACTTTTTACTCAGTACGTAGCTTGTATCTGAGACTCATACGCTTCCAGAAACATTTTCCTTTGCCTAGGTCTGTTGAGGAATGTAATCCAAGGAGGGCGTAGTCAGAGCATATCTACCACACACTACTAACACTAGGATCCTACAAAATCAACCAGATACGGGCACTTCCTTACTTTTCTAATTAGGAGCCCGAATATCATAGTGTAACACCAGAGAAGAGCTACAGCACAAGTCAGATTGGTTTCCAGTTGTCTTTGGTCTTCTCTGGCTTTGGAACTTCTAAAAATGACATTTGGTATTTATGTGAATTTGAAAGGATCAAAGTATCTTTAAACCTTTGGCCTTTGAAGACGGTATGCCCCCATTTACCTATCTGTATATTGATAATGACTATCTTTACCTTTGAGGCCTACAGATCAAAGAGATATTTTTAAATGATCCCTAAGAAAGGAGATCCCTACTAACTCTCAAAGTTAAAGCAACTCAGCCCAAACCAACTTCACATATTATTATGATTTATGCAATGCTGATTTCTTTAAGAATTTCCTGGAAGGAACCTATGTGCACCTATGTAGGTCGTCTACCTCCATAATGACCAGTAGAATCCAAATGTGTCCTAATTCATATGGTAGATGTGCTCTGCTGCATTATGCCACGTAAAATGTGTCAGACTATTTTAATTAGTGTTATTCGCAGGCATGACCTACACATGGGACAAACCAAGGCAGGCTGACAACCTCACAACAGGAGACATTCACTCAGGAGCTGGAAAAGAAAAACCTCCCAAATGCCTCCAAAAATCACTATTTCTTGTTAAAATGCCACCGAAAAAGATCCCTTTTGCTTTTTTGTGTGGGTCTTTGTGCTTCCTGAAAAGCTGCACTGCCAGATGCTGTACCTAGAGCTCTACAAGGTTTTCCTTTGCTTATTCTAATGTTAATAAAGACGAAACCAGGAACAGTTTGAACTGTTTTATTTGTTAAGAGTATTTCTGGCAGTGTATTTGCCTTGATGACAAAAACCCAATACACTACCATAGACTTTTGTTTTCCTTTTTTTTTTCTGTTGCTTTGTTTATTGCTGGAGAATTTTAAAATACTTTTATTGCAGATTCTGTGCTCAATTTAGGGCTTAAAGTAAATATTATGCTCTACACTGCTACTGAAGTAAAGCTTGTAGCGTAGAACGTACTGGCAGCAGAGTGTGACATATTTCATAATTCACAAATGTTACGAAGTCTTACTTAACAGAAAATGATGGTTTCACAGCCTAAAGCTTGTTATTTAAAATCAACATTTTTTTGGTAAATCAAGCTCAGCACTACATAGTAATAAAAGTTTACCTCCAATACCTCCATAATTCCCTACAGTTGCTGTGTTCTCCAAGTGCTGAATAACAACATGCTATTGAAATGCCACCCAGTTTTGCCAAACAGGAGGAAAATGCCTTAAAAAGCACTCTTCCTTTCTACTTTCACAGCCTATAAATACAAAACACTAGAGATTTATGAGTGAAAAAGCAAAAAAAAAAAAGGCCCCTACTCTAACACACTGTTTCAACTGAATGTTTGTTCACAAAAATGTGGTATTTGCCTTAGATTATAATTCACTCTAAAGTAGAATTATTTCACAGGTCTTTCATGCACATTTTGCCTTAGCCATTTAAACAACGCTATCGTTCCCCTGGTTTACACACTTGGGTTGTGGTTTGGCTTACTGAATTTCAGCCCTGGAAAAATTTTACGTTTGCAGGGAAAGCCGGGCACCTTGGCTCCCTCCAGAGCTGAGAGAGGGAAACACAAACCTCTCAGAAGCAACTCCTCAGCCTTCATGCAAGTCTAAGGCCAGCGGAGAGCCCTGCTTTCCCTCCTGCCTTGAACCCTACAGGGTTCACCTGTACCCTGCTCGGGCATCCTCCCTCTGACACATTTGTGCCTTCCTCTCCTGGGAGGAACCTGAAGGGATCTCATCTACCTGCAGCTGTAATAAGTCACTGACAAAGACAATAGCAATTCACTTCATTAAATGATCAACAAGAACTACAGGCGAGGATTTACGGTTTCCAGAATCCCTTGGACTGGTGAACTGAAGCAAAGCACTTAGAATATATAAGTCCTTGGACAGAAATTTAGACCTGTTTGCAGTGCAGTTACTGCAGTGGGGTAGTTGATGACCTTGGATGAGGTGGCTGGGTATCAGTTCTGATAAATATTAAGTGGAACAATAAACGTAATGGCTCTTTTGAAAAATGCAGTGTGGCTCAAACTCTAATCTGGTTTGTTTAACAGTGAAAAACATTTTCCTTCATAAGCTTCGTATTTTTTTCTCTTACGTGGACTTAGTTCAACTGGAGACTTCTCACTCTGTGCTGCTGAAATAAAATGACTTAATGTCTACCTTTAAACCGGGTCATTAATCTTGAATCATTCACCTCCTGTATTATGCCTTAGCTTACAGTTAATGGAATATTTAACTGCCTTAAGAGGAACAATAAATTGAAGTCAATGCCTCCCTTCAAGTTTTTATCCATAATTTCACCCAAATAAAAGAAAAATTGTTGACTGGGAACATTGTGATGTTTTCTTAATAGCATTTTATTTGTGAGTATACAGTGAAATTCCATTTTAAAATGTGCTAGCAAAAAAAAGGATGGCTTATAAATTCCCCAGCTTCAAATGCTGCACAGAGTATAATACACAGAAGGGTATTTCCTTGATTATCCCGGGATACTGCATGGCTTTTACTGCTATCTGCAGGGTTCTAAAAACAAAAGCTTTTCTCGGTTGATTCTGAATGATTCATAAAGGAAAGCATATCTTTGAGAACAGGTATCCTCAGATCAGTTACTAACAATAACGAAATCTGGAAATCCCTCCCCACTGCTCACACCCAAATTTCTTCCGCTGATGAGAATCTGCACCATCAACAATATTGTTTGGCAGAGATGTAGGATGAGGTCATTACACAAAGAAATTAATTCCCCTCTGTAACTGGTTACAGACGGGGAACTTCTTTTGCACTGGAACTGCCCTGAAGACCCACCAGGCTGCACCCATTCTGACACTCACCACAGAACCAAACCCAACAGCAGAGAGTTTCCATGCCATTACATTTGCCAAAATCATGCTCATATAACTTCTGATTATTTGGTTTAAGGTTTTGGCCTACCCTGCCTCATCTGCCATTGTGCCACAGCTTTTAGAAAAATAAAACCAGCAAAATCCCAATGTGATGGGGTGTGTCCGTGAGTTTCTCGGGATACCACAGAGGCATGCTGCCTGCCACCCGACTCCCTGCTGAACACTCTTTTGCAAATTGGCTTATTCATTGTCTTTTTTTTTTTTTAACAAAGCATGCCTGCAAACGTTAACAGATATCTGTTACTGTATGTATGATGTTCATCTGTGCCTACCAGGAAGATGGTATGTGCTCTGATGCACGCAGGTAATGATAACAAAGCCATAGCGGGACCAAAGGGCTCATTTACAGCACTGAAACTACTAAGAAGAAATGTAAATGAAATATAAGTGAAAATGCTTTCTTTGATGCCTGATAAACTTTCTTCTATTATAAAAGGAAGGCAAAGCATTCTTTTGCCCTGCTCCGCCTAAGGGTGCTGGATGCTGCAAGGCTTCAGTTGAGAGGTGACATCTCTACCAGCATTCAGCTTTAGACTCCTTGGCAGCTTCAGCAGCTGCTGAGAGATTCACAGGTTCCTCTCAAGTTCTCCTACTATTTCTTAGTTTACCTGGTCCTTTACAAGAGGCTCCTGGTACAGTTATAGGCACTGTCTCAGAATGCTCCTTAAACATCATCAATGACCACTTCCACCTCTCTCCTTCAACGAGGCATTCCTGGCAGTCTCCCAAAATAAAATCTTCACGATGAAATGATACCAGGCTTAACATTTTCATTACAGATGCCTTTTTAAAAGCACAGTATTTAAGGAAACAAATTGTGGGTGAGACTTTATTCTTCTGACTATGGACAAAGATTGGCTACTGTAAGGGAAAACGGAAAAATACCTAACAGCTTGGACCAGCTCAGTTTTCAGCTGCATGTATCACCTGGTGGCATAATGCAAAGCAACGTGATCTGTGGACTGGGTTACCTATAACCATCTGAGTGTCTTACAGTTTATATTTCAACTACAGGGGTAAATCTGACCCTCTAATCTATTGAACCGAGTCTTTCCAATTGGGGTAAATCACCCTGAGAGTTTGTAGGCAGTTGCCTGGGAGCCTTGATTTGGCTGGGAACATTTAAATGTACACCTGATCCAAAGGGAAAGCTGAGCAGCAACAATACAGTGCTGCCACAGGGCTGAGGACCAGGGCCTATTCTGCAGTGCCAGCCCAGCATCACCATCTCCAGCTGGCTCGGGATGCGTGCCGGGCAGCTCCCTGTGGCTCACAGGGCCAGCAGAGCTTGTCCCTGCCTGTCTGCAGAAGTTTTTTCATGGGGGAACATAAAATGTGACAGTTGCTTTAGGAGAGAAAGTGGTGTATACCCTAATGACCAGTTGGAGATCATGCCCAGTCAGTTTGTAACCGACCTCTGAGGGCAGATATTCAGGCTATGCCCTGCCTGCAGCTGTCTGCCTGTTTGCTCATTAGATTTTTTGCTGCATGAGACTCTCCCTTCCCCAATTATGTGCAGGCAGCAGCTCCCTGCTATGTACGCTTTGACCTTGCCCAGATGGCCTTCACAAGTTTCAAATCCTTTCCTCATTCCTCCAGCAAGTACAATTTCTGGTGGCACGTTAAGTGCCAAGAAGTAGGATCAAATTGATAGGTACATATGGCACAGCGTGGCTCCCGGATCTCACAAGGGCAGACTTCCTACCGAGAGCCAGGGCAGTTCCACTGCTACGCAGTCTTCACATATAAATCACAATTACTGGTATTTACCCTCTGTGGAGGGAATCTGGCAAAGTTAGGAGTGGGCCCAATGCCTCTGAACCAGATGGCCTTTGAAGAAGTTGTCCAGGAAACCATATATTTGTATCAAGTATTTTCGAGAGGATAAATACAAGCCAGAAATCTCAAGTGCCTCTCCATCCTTTGCTCGCTCATCCATCCCATGGGATAGCTCCCCTTTCAGTCTCACTTGAGAACAAATTAACTTTCAGATTTATATTAACATCAACTGGATGGAAACTGCAGGTTTTCTGTTGGCTTCAAGCAATAGGAAGCAGCCATTACAAGTGTGGTGGGGTTTTTTTGTTTGTTTGGTTTTTTTAATGGAAGATCATGAAAGAGAAACTTTCTTTTCTGTATATGACACACATGATTAGTCCTTAGCGTAAGAGCCCGCAAATGGTAATGCGAAAAGCGGCGCAACCTCAGTTTGTGCCAGGACTACTCCATGCTGAAGTGGCATATGCTCCTGCTCACGGCGAGGTCGGTGGCTGGAGTGCACCCAGCGTACTAGTGGCCACGGAGTTGCAGTAGCATCTGCCAGCTGCTATGCCAGACTCTGCAGTCAGCCTTGGTGATGCCAGAGCAATTTGTGCTGACATACGCAAAGATCATAGAAACCCTCATCACTTCTGCTGGCAACCTTTGTAATCACAGATGCCCAGGAAAGGAAGTAGCAGGGTGGGAGTCTATCAGGATTCAGGAAAAAAGGTCAAAACAGATCACTAGAAATTGCTTTCTTCTGTCTCTAGTTTCTGTACATGAAAACACTTCATTTAACACTAAACTCTCTGTCCTCAGGGAGTCTCTGGCCTCTTTAAGGATTTACCAGGGAAAGATTTCCAGGATAGGTATGGCCATTATACCCCTTTAGGTGCAGAAAACCACAAATATATACTACAGGGACACAATCAGATTTCACCTTGTGTTGCACTCCTGTGCGAACAACTGGAGTTACACGCACAGTCTGAACAGAAACGGTCAGAGATCAGGATACGCTCATCAGTGTGCACGCAGTGTGGTGGCACACGGTCTGAAAACCTGCCTTTGTCCACATCTCCTATTTAAAAAATCAGAGAAAGGTACTAAGCCACAAGTCTGCATAATTTCATGCTTTGCAGCTGTGGGTGAATATATTGCCTTCATCGAAAGGAAAGAGCAGAGCCCTTCTGTAAGGTAACCTGCCTGTGGAAGTGCTGCTGTGCCGGCTCTAGGGACAGCATTCACTCCAGAGAATCAGGAGTTGAGAGAATCGAGAGTGTCTGCTCTAGGTCTTTGCCGCTTTTACAGCATAGACTTTAAGCCAAGCTATGAGCAAGCCCAATTAGGAAAGTACCGTTATTTTATTAAATCATATTAAATATTAAGGAACCACAATTTACACACAGTCAGCATACATTATCTCCTTCCTAGGGAAAAACAGCGTAACCCTAACTTGATATTAAAACAGGAGAGAAAATTAAGCTGCATAATATGAAATTATTTAATGTCTAGATCACAATAAGACTTTGCAGGTAGTGGAAGTTATTCAGGCATCTGGCATTAGCAAGGTACCTTTAAAATGGTTTGTATTAATCCTTGAATATCAGTGATCTACCTGAATTGATATTTTCTCTTCACAGTTGCTGTTCAAACAAATAATAAAAAAAAAGGAAAATCAAGAAAGAACAAAGGCTTAGATCTCCTTTACAGCATTGCAAGGGTCTGAATATTCTCCTTTTCACCAGCTGTTAAGATTGTTTTGGATTAGAAGGTTATCTAATGTCTTTCTCTTCTTCTAGATTTTGAAAGCTGTAAATGTTTAAGTATTGGTTGGCAACCAAAATCCAAGTGCTGTAACAGATTTTGGAAATTCCTGTTCTAATCCCAAGGATAGTAACGGCAAACTGCTATAAAAAGGTCCAATACTTTGCAACAATTCAGCTCATTGGAGACTGACTAGTTAATGGAAATCTTGTCCCCACTTCCTTGGAAAATTTTACGTTTAACTCCTTTTGCCCGTGACACTTAGTGAGGAGGGATTTGCCTTTCCTCCCCAGTTAAATGAGATAGAGAATGGTAGCAGTGGAAGATGGTATGTGACGTGGGATGTATAAGCAAGGAAAATATCGATAGTAGATCAATACACACAGCAGAGAGGGGTCAAATGGGCTAATACACATTGGCATGAAGTATCAGCATTTCCAGTGTATACACGGTGCTTTTCCGAAGCAGAAGGCACAGACTGCAGAGCCTCACACCTGCATTGCCATTCTGAGCACTGAGAGCAATCACAGAAGCCCTGACAGCATTTTGGTAGGCATGGCCTGTTGTGATGAGTTGTAATCAGCGTTTACTTCACGGATAAAAAGAGCTCTAAAGTCAATGACAACAGAAACACAATTTTTCCCTTTGATTTCTTGCCTTTTGTGCTCCTAAAGTGCCTTCTTTTCATTTCAGCCCAGGGAGACCCCAGCTAAGGTTCACTTCCATCATGACACAGCTAGGAAAGAGCTACTCCTTTCAGCAGAATCCTGCTCCTCCTGGAGGCCTCTGACACTTAACCCTGGCAGTCCCTGTTTGATGGATAAATGACCATTATGCCAGTACTTACTGCTCAGGAACAAAAGATGCGTGCAGTAGGTTATACATGCCAAACTGCTGATTCTAATCGCTTATTATTGTAATTTAGTGACCACAGAGGTGAAAGGTCTGTTAGACGCAAGCATGCTGCAGAAGTCTTTTGGAAACTCTAACCTTACCTCCTGCTCACCTGGCATGGAACAACCACATGTTAAATTTGGGACTAAGTATCAGATTTCTGTCTGTCAAACCAAAACCAGAAAACACTTCTCTAGTTTTGAGCCCACTGCTATTTGTTCTGCATGCAGAATACAGTTATTGTAAAAATCTATAAAAGCACTTTTAAAACACAACATTGGGCAGCTCTAAACAAGTACCAATACTCAGTAGGAGCCTGGACTCTGACCTTTCCAAGATACACTACCAATGATGTGCCTTAGAAACCAGCAAAGCTCCTATATCTGTTAAGATAATTGTGGTTTTCCTTAGACCATATACTATTCTTCTAGCATCAGACGGGTATGATGGCATGGCACCAGCTTAGGAACTGGCTTAAACTTGTAAAGGCATAAATAGCCTCAGCAAAACCAAGGAGAGCTAAGTACGCATTAGTATAAAACATGTACTTAAGTGGTTTGCTCAGTTAGGGTTATAGCTGTGAAAGAGGGACTACGAGTTAAGGCTTCAGTTGTTTCCAGCATAGTTGTGCAAGAGATCCAGCCCAGGGATGTGTAACGGCCACAAGCGAGAAAAGAAGGGGATGGTAAGAGCTGTGCCCTCATTCTGAAGTTTAGGTCCCCAAACTGCCCCCCTGTAGACACCAGAGGACAGGTAGAAGCTGCCTCATACCGAATCACCACAGGATATATGTACCGCTGAAACCCCTGTCTATCCTGCCTGCAGACATCAAATTAACAGACACTTTCAAAGCAAACTAGCAGAGAGGTTTCTGGACAAAACAAAGCCATCTGGAGAGCAGAGAGCAAGACAAAGAAAGATACATCAAACAAGCAGTGTTTCGAGGAGCCTGTTACTGCCCTGGTGCTGCTACAGCCTTAGACTGCCTGTGCCAAGGGACATTGTGTGGGTACAGCTGGCGGAACGGTCATTCCTGGTAACTGTGCTCTGTTACAACCGCTTCATTGCAACATCCCTGACACCCGAGGAGCTGCAATTTGATCAATTCTTGCACTGACATTAACAGTCACACAGTCCAAGATACAAACTGTGCCTGAGAGAGGAGAAAAGTCCAGATGCTTTTGTTTTAAGGGTTATAATAGTTTTATTTCTCCTGCACAGATTATAGAGCAATTTCACTGTCTCAGGTTTATATGGTGAATAGAAAATTCAGTTTCAAGTGATTGGGTTTAGATTTCCAAGTAGCTGTTAAAACAGAGCCCAAATATAATGGAACATTGCTGTCATCTAAGGGCTCTTTGGTGTTCTTCATGAAAGGAGCTCAGTTCAAAAAGGAACGAGTTCCTACAACCTAAAATATCTCGTAACATTTGACAATCTCATTGAAAACCTCAGCAGAGAGGCCTGTTCTCAATTTTACAGGTGACAACTGAGGCAGACACTGTAGGATAGGGAGGATACTTCTTCCACTGATGTTCACAACTTTGTTTGAAGAAGTCTTCGCCCAACAGTTTTGCTCATATCCCACATTAGCAAAGCATTTGGGCATATGCTGAGCATTAGCGGTGTGAGTTTTCATGATTAATTCTTTGCCAGTTCCTCACAAGACCCTCTGCCATAAAAAAAGGCTTTGAAGATTTGGGGCTTGGATTCACACAGAACATGACACACGAGCGAGAAAGAAAAAGGATATGATGCTTTCTTATTTATTTCTCTTTCAGTGGCATTTTCTACAGCTTTATTAAAGAGCTCATTAGCCCAGCCTTGCCTGCCTTGTAATTTACTAAGATAAATAAAACAAATATCTGCATATATCATGAAAAAAGTAAATAAAGCACCACCCTCTAGGTTCTTCATAGAAAACCCCAAAGTATTGCTGCTTCTGTTGCCCCTTGTTGGTTGTTTTATGCAAAGATGCAGCCATAAATATCAGAAATGGTGTGTGGGGTATAAGGAATTAATAAAGAGCAAGCTGCTGGAGACAGTACAATACACACACTACTTAAATGGTACCAAGTTCCCAAGTCTCACAGAATAAATGGAGATGTCTCATTAAAAAGACTGTATACTGAATCCTTTTTATCAATCACCTCCTCTTCTACCTTTCTCTTTTCTCCCCTCAGTGTTTTGGTCTGTCATCTGCTTCCAAAAAGCTCAAAATCTCTAGCTGGGAAAATACAAAATCAAATTTCAAAGTTAATACCTGATTCTCACCTTCGTGTATATTTTATTTTGCCGTTTTCATTTTTAGCTGCAGTGTAATTTTTTCCCCTCTCCCTTGAGAAATTCTGCTTGGAAACAGACCTGAAACTTCACAGCTTTTATTCCCTTTTCCCCAACTGTCCTAATCCTTATAATACATAATTTTGAATTCTTTGTGGTTATTGAACTGCTTCTCTCTTCATCTTTGAACCATCTTGCTGGCTGAGAAATAGACTGCAATACTGACATTGAATAATAGTAAGAAAGGTAGTAACATAGTTATCACCTGAAAACTTGCAAAAACAAATCTCCATATGGTTAACAAAGCCATTTTTTTTGTTGTAGCATGCACTGGTATGAATGGAAAGCTGACCAGAACAAGAACGAAGAGAATAGTTTCTTTTCTAAGACAAACACATGGCAACAGCAAATCATTTAAATCCCATTTCTAAAACAACAAGAAAGCTCTCTGTTGCATATTCTGCATGGCTACTGCTAGGGCTGGTTGAATCTGGTGCTGCTGAAGCCACAGCAAGCAAATGACCAGGGGACTACACCGCTGCCTACGGGGTGAGCTGCTCCCCAGATGCTTGGGTACCTCTGCCCCCACTCACAGCTCCCATCTCATTCATGGGGTCAACATCCCCAGAGGACAGGGATTTCACAAATCAGTTGGAGCCAAATCCCCAGACTGCCTAACCTACGCTTTTAATGTTTGAGAAATAACCACCCTGAGTGTACCACAGAAGTGCAGCATTTACCATTTCCCCTGCTTCTTGCCCTGCACCAGGCATTGACTTGTATAATGATCTGCCTGCGTGTTGCGGAAATACAAATACAGTATTATCTTGTTCTCTTACAAGGACCAACCTGCCTTATATTTTGTTTAAAGAATCCATACTGTTATTAGCTGAATGTCTCCACTTTTGGCTGACCCCCACCTATAAACTATTCACAGCAAAGAAAACTGAAGGATAAATTACATCTTTCTGCTTCTGATGTAGATAAATATGATCATATAAAATTACTCCTTCATTTACGGAAATTGCCTTTCACTTTTAAAAGAGATATGTGTGTCCATTGTACCTATTTCTTGATCAGATATTATTATTTGAATCATCATCTCAGTGATTCACAGTATGCACCCTTGTAATTTTTTCCAGCTACATCTCTTAGTAATATCTCCAGAGAGAACTAATTATGCATGCAAAGACAACTCAGAGAAAAACTGCTGCTAACAAATCATCCAAAATCCCAGTTCTTTGTAAGTTTTTTATTTCCCTTCCTGCACTGTTATGATCATTTTGTTCCTTTCAAACCTCTAAATTTTAACTCCTTTACCTCCAGTCCCTGGATGCCCGATATGTTTCTAAAGGAATGATGCTTGTCATAGAGGAAGTTCTGATCATTTATTTCGAAACTGAGAGAAGCATGAGATTTCAAAACTGCTCAGGAAAGACACCTTTGCCTTCTTTTTCCAGCCCCCCAAGGAATCAAGTTAAGGAACATGTAATAGAGGGATGAGGAAGACAGAATTAGAAAATGTAGAAAGCTGTGATCACTTTTTTAGATTTTAAAGGGTGAAAACCTTCATCATTCAAAAGAGCCATCACCACCACCACAGGACCTTAGCATGACTTTACATCTGGTCAAGAGATTGCTCAGAGATGATATACTAGTGGAAAACAGATAATATTATCAAGCTACATAGGGAGAAATTCATATTGCTTGAATTATCAGTCTTTCAATTTCCTGAATGGTCCATTTGATAATTTTAGGAACGGGAGATGATTATACATATTTTTTTTTTTTTTATACAAAGCTCCTAGTTTGAGACATAAGCTTAAAGGTAAAGTTTTAGTTACCAGTTGCAAAAACACATATGGTAGGACCAGGCTGTCCCTTGTCCCTGCTCTGCCTAGACAGAGACCTTGGGTCCTGCAGACTCCCGACTGCCAGCTCCCACCAAGACCAAGCTCCCAGGACGCACAGCCTCGCAGCAGACTCCAAACCAACTGGGAAAAAACTGACACAGAAATTGGAATATCCTTGGCACTCCTAAGAGTCCATAAGGCCAGGCCCTATGGCACTTGGGTCAGAGTCATTCAGAGAATGATGCTGCACTCGACTCCTCATTTTACAGACCCTTTTTGACCCTCTTTTTTTTTTTTCCTATATATAAGCCATCAGATCAGAGACACTGTTACAATTAGAGGTGCTGATTTTTTAGTTTATGGAGTCCATTAGTATAGTTCAAGTTTATTTAATAATTAATGGCCATTTCAAGTCACTTAATTGAACAGGAGTATCCCGTGCACTCAGTACTCACAGAAGTACCCAAGTACCTAAGAACTCATTCGCTTAAAACTAAAAGTCTCAGACTGATTTGCTGAATCAATGTGCAGAGAACTGCCTTCCTTGCAATGCCACCCCATCAGTTTTACTGTCAGAACTTCCTGTTTGGCCTCACATTTCTCTGACATCTCCTGATGGCAAGGGTTTTTCATGTAGTGCAACGCTTCCTTAGATGGATGGATCCTGACTGCTGATATATGCAAGTCATATTTAGCAGCTCTGTGTAACAAAAATGTGTTCATATTCTTCCTTCCCTAATCAATAGCTAAAGCAATTGGCAGTAAAAGTCAAATAGGAAATTATGAGAGCATAAAAGGTAAAATTGCCCCAGAATGGCACTCTCAAAAGTCTATAAAAGACTGATTTCATTACAAGTTATTTCCCTTGGTTTGGGTTTTTCTCAATTGCTGATGATTGATGTGGCAAATTTTATTTTCACATTTAACAGATTTTAATCTGTTAAACATTTCTGTATCAAAATGAATCTGGAGATGCTTCTTACAAGGTTTACTTCCCAGTAAGCTTGTGTAGACTTCTCCCAAGCTGGCAATGAGCCTGTCATTTCAAGTTTAGCAGCAGATTCTCCGTAACAGTTAGAAAAGCTGTACCCTTGTGACAGCTTTACAGTGCAGTAATTTCACTTTGTCCGTAACCTTGAAAGAAACTGCAATCCAGGTTACTACCATGACATTGGAATGCATGCGTTTTCTTTCCTATATTAAGTCTATAGAGCTAAAAGTGAGAATTATTAAACACAAAGTTAAGGTTTGGGGGCCTAGCGGAACACCTAGAATAACTCAATATAGCTCATCTGACATATGCAGCTCTATGCGGCTTCTCACCTGCTGAAGCTGTGGCCCTTAATACATAAAAATCTGTACAAGAAAGTGTGGCAATCATTGAGGCAATCTGTACATTTACTACAACATCCCTTAAAACCCCCCAAAACAACACCCTGCCCCCCCATTTTCAACTCCCAAAAGAAGATCTTGACTGTGCTGAAACCACCATTCAACAAAACCTTCTAAAATCGCAAACAAAACTAAAGGTAAGAAATGTTTGGACCAACTCCAAGGTTTTTTTTATCACTTGGGTCTGCAGATTTCCACAGTGAAAGTCAAAGTTTTGCACTAAAAGCAGATATTTTCTCTTATTGGGGAAAAAAAAAAAAAAAGCCCCACAACAAAGTTTATCTGCAAACTGAATTGCTCTTTGAAAAAATTAGAACATCAGCAAAAATGGAAATCCTGACCACAGCCATTTCTACTGGCTCCACACCACTTTCCACAGAATGATGTAGTTGAAGGACAGCAAGAATATTAAAGATCAGAGAAGGATTCATCTAAGCGGTCCTGAGCTTTTCTAGCACTATCTGCAAACAGAGCCACCTAGGAAACGACACGAATAATTCCAATCATGCAGTTTTCTTCAGTTCTGTGTTTTAAGAAGCTAGCTACAACCTTGGCTCATACTAACAGAGAGGTGCAGTGCATGTGTTTGCCTGCCTCTGCCTTGACCCTCCACGCCCGGCTCGGAGCTTCTCAGAAAGGCAGGAAAGCTGTTGCACCAAAAATACAAGGGCCTCTGCATGTGCTGCATCTGAACATTTCTACGTAGGAATAAATCTTGTGCAAATAACACCAGGTGACTGCAACACATATGAGTATTTGCTTGGATAAGGCACAAGTGAAAACTGCAATTAAAGTGTTGTGACAGCACAGGGAACTCTACATCCAATTCTGGCATCCAAACCTTTGAAAACGCAAAGGCAAGTTTCCATGTTTCCAGCAGTACCTATTGTTACTCTATTACATAGCTGATAAATATTTCACTGAATTTCACTGAATTTTTAGAGTTGGAAGGGACCATAGAGATCTTCTAGACCAACTCCCAGGATTGCCTAGAGCTAGAACATGTTACTCAGGACTGCATCCAGGCGGGTCTTGAAAATCTCCAAAGAAGGGGACTCCACAACCTCTCTGGGCAGCC
>JAOXNO010000005.1:6965837-6994676 GCA_028565335.1 Limnodromus scolopaceus
CTTTCCAGTAGCTCCCTGTCCCTCTTGAACTGGGGAGCCCAGGACTGGATGCAGTATTCCAGTTGTGGCCTCACCAGCGCAGAGTAGAGGGGGAGAATGACTTCCCTCGACCTACTAGCCACACTCTTCCCTATGCAGCCCATAGGGAACTAACTTCTGTCACTGTAAAACTGTATTTTGAAAGCCCCAAATTTATAACTGGTATTATTTGACCTATCCTTAGCAGCCCATACACCAAGAGGAATGCTGCCCATGTTCACCTTTGAAAGCTGTATTGCTCATCTCCTGAAGATAAAAGGAAAATACCTGTCTTCATACATTTGACAACTTAACTGAACGTGGGGAAAATGGCATTTTAAATCACATGTGCTACAGTTTTCGTGGTTAATACAAGTCTTTAAACTTGATTTAGGTAACGTGTACCTGTATTACTGAAGCAGGCTTTGCTCTAAGATAGGAAGGGCATTGTTTGATTGAGGGCTTGTAGCTTTAAATGAGAACAATTATAATATAGTTGATGTTTCAAAACACGCACACTCATTCTCTGTATTGACTTTCAAAATCTGTGAAGCTGAGACCACTGAACCTGTCAATGGGCTCATGTGATGATTATAGACAGGAACACAGTGACTTTATTTTGAAAATATACAGGAAATGCTCTCACTTCTGGTAAGTCAATTTTAAGATCAATACTGTTCAATTATTTAATATTTTATCTTTATTGATAGCACAGACAGTACTATTCTGTGTAATGGAAGAGAGAAGCTCTGGGTGTATTTACCAGATGCTGCACTGTATGACAGAATGAAGCTCACACTCGTTAGGCAGCTTTGAACACATTTTAAAAAGATCATCCTGACTCAAACATGACTCATCCCGGGGAGTTGCGTTTCCCCTCTAATCAGTGGCAGAACCAGCTCTCAGCCATTCCTACCAAGCATTGCTGAGATGTTGGCACAGGATGGAGCAGGGGGACCTCCACCTCATCATGGCATAGCGACAGTATGAGGTGGCATTATCTCAGGCATCGAGCAATCCCTGGGATATTGGTCCTGACAGCTCTTTGTTAGCATGGCCTCAGCTGAGCAAACATGCTGGGGAACTGGAGAGAGAACTGGGACAAGTAACTAGTAGATGATCCAAGAACAGTCGGATTCAGGGAATACGCTTTGTAGGTTTTTCTGGGAATCAGTAGGGGCTGACCCTTCTCCTCACACCAACACCGAGATAGAAGCTGTAATGGAAAGGTCTCTGCAAGAGACATTTCAGAGACAGTTTATGTCAGAGGGATTTTCTGTGGGACAGCATTATCACTTGTCGCTAAATGTTGAAGAACATTACGCAAGAAAATACACACTGCCGTTACAACTTAACACAGCAGCCGCCATCAATATTTCACAGGCAGACTTGGCATCAGCTGCAGCTTGAGGATTACTTGACATTTTTTTTGGCTTGCTGTTCATCAACAATTAATTAGAACTCGCAACTTCGAACCGAGTCTTGTTTAAGGACACCCAGAAGCCAGTGGCACTAGTAATTTCATAGTTTTATACCTCGTTTCCTCCAGCTGCACAATATTCAGAGAAGTATTTTATCATACGGAAAAGGTGAGCTGAGCTTTTACCAGTATTTGGAATAGGAACATTTTCTACATATTAACTACATCTTCTATTTTGAGTAGCACAGAACCCTTTGAATGTATGAAGTTTGTAGTGAACACTGTAAAAAGTAGCACATTTTAAAATTGATTGTTCTTACCACTAAAATGCCAAGAGTGAGTGTCTATGCTCTGGATTAAGAGCCCCTGCAACAGAATTTGCTGTTCTGTAATCTGAATATCATAGAATCATTTAGGTTGGAAAAGACCCTCGGAATCATCAAGTCCAACCATCAACCCTAGGAATATATTGGTATTATCCCCAGTGTATACGACTGTCCTGTTTGCCTTTTTGGACCCAGACAGCTCATGCAGAGCAACCACCCTTGGGCTCACCGGGCAGTTTTCTCCTTTGGAGCTGTCTCTACTGAGGTACTGTGCCCCCCCCCCGGCACCACAGGCACAGGCGGGTCCTTCAGGAACCCCCGGCAGAACAATGGCACAACAGAGCTGCCGTCACAATTAGAACTTTTGTTTTAACCTGCACTCTCTACAGACCGGGCCGTTTTAACACACTTTAACACCACAACTTGAGCCCAAGGGACCCACACACGACGCGGCCCTCGGGAGAACCAGTGAGGGCTGAGGCGCCCCTGACGCGGGAAAGTCACGGAGACCCCACTCCTCTCAGTCAGCGCCCCTGGCCTCGCCTCCGCGTTCCCGCCCCGCAACACGCCTCATTCTGATTGGCCGGGACCCCTCCGAAGGAGCAGGGGGTACGTGAGCAGCCCGGTCCCGCTGATGGCCGCCTGCACCACAAGATGGTCCCTGGCAGCTGGGGGCACAGTTTGCCTTGCCTCATCTCAGAAATCGTTCCACTGGTCACGCTGCCTCATCTCGGAAATCCTCCCATTTTATTTAGACATAAGTCAGTTTAACGTCTGTTTAGATCAACGTCAAAAACTCCTCAAAAAGAGGAGTCAGGACTTCACCCTCTGTGATGCTGCTGCTACGGCGCACTCTCCTTTTAACCAACACTTAAATTGTGTTTGCACAATATGGGATTCCACACACACCCCCCCCAACCCCGGAGATTACTGCAAATAGATTTTGAATATAATGTAATCTACAATGAAGGCCTTGCTGCATTTTCTATAAGTGATCAGACTCTGAATTAGTCTAATTCACCCAGGGAATTCATTCCACTGTAAAACCTTCATTACTGAAAACACCTTAAAGATTATTACTGTTTCTCCGTTGATTTTATGGATGAAGGAATCCTTGAAATTTTGTGGCTTAGGTCTGGAATGGACTTTTTCTCTCCTTTGGTTATCAGCAGGCACAAATTGTATAATTCATGTCTGTACAGTGAATAAATATGATTGTGTTGAACAGTAAATTGCAGTTAGGAATCAATACATTATATCCAAGAGTGTTTATGGAGAGTGTTTCCATCTCCTCTGAAATGATGTAATATGGCTGTATTTCCCTCCCTGTTCTCAGATTTACTGTTGTTTGCTGGCAGTTCGTTATGTGCAACAGTTCTGCTGGAATTTGCTAAAGAAAATTGTCAGGACATTCTATTCTCTGTTGCTATTGTACTGAACTGCTCCCAGTGAAGCCCCAGGGCTGAGAAATTGAATACGTTTATAGATGTCAGTAATCTCTGTCTGGAAACTACCAATCTCCCTCCTATTTAACCACAATACCCACATAATTAATTGATCAGTTAAGGAGGGGGGAAAAAAAAAATATCAGTCTTGCAGTTCACTCAATCTAACTTTTTTGATAAGTACTTCATGCAGAATTAAAATAGCAGCAAATGATTTTTTAGTTAAAAATTTTCCCATGCCAGTGCATTATTCTGCCAGCTATTATTATAGGGATATTAGTAACTTTTTTCTTAAAGACAAACAATTTAAGCACAGTGTAAATCAGTATCACAGGATAAATACAGATTCTAAAGGGCTATGGAATGAAAATAAAAAGTGTTTTGTCATACTACTTGATCTTAGCAAACAGGAACATATTTCCTATTTGTAATGTGTCTTCTGAATGCTGTTTTATATTAAATGATAATATAGAAGTATTGTATAGTTGAGGAGTAATAGGAGCAAAAAGCACGTCAGAAGTAGTCATGAAACCCTGCCCCATTGAAGTGATTGTGAATTCTGCAGTTTATTTTAGTAAAACTGCCATTGCTAATCCTAAACATGATCCAGAAAAAACCTTACATTCCTACTAACTTCACTTGAGTTGAATCACTTGCTTTTCTAAAAGTAAAGTAATCCAGTTTTGACAGGGCCAAAAAAAAATTTGAGAAAAGGTTTTGACAAATAATGATAGTAAGTTGAGAAAGAGATGATGAATGCAGTGCTTTGTGTCTAATTGTATGCCCGGAATACCAAATCTTTTTTTCAGGAATAAAATGCTATGATAGCTGCCAAGTATAAAATCTATCTGTGCAGAGCATCCCCCAGAAGCTTACATTTTACCTCATCCAAACCTTCTGAAATAACTGTCAGGTTAAATGAATTATTAGCCCTAAGAAAAGAAAGTTCTTTGCCTGTATTACTTAACAGAACTGTTTTGTCTTGTTTAAAGTTATGTTCTTAGTATGTGGCTATATAGATACCTACTTTACTCATAATCTCTGTCATACTGAATTATTAATTTAAAATCGAAACACTCTCTTTTGATTATTGTATTTTTTCATCACAGAATTTGCACTGAAAATTATTTTCAGTTCTATCTTTAGTTCAAACAGTTTAGGAGAAATAAGAGCAAGATTAAATATTAGTTATACTTCTTTTTTAATTCTAAGGGTTACATTTGTAATGCTAATACAGTGATGGAGTTGGCTGCTCCTTGTCACAGCAGCCTCTGCTTCAGGCCAGTAACTAATTATCATATCTTCATTGACTTGCAGGACAAAACATGACTCAAAATCACTAGGGTACAACTAGTGCAGCGGCTGGTGTTTGAAAGATTGCCGAGGAATTTGATTACTTGAAATTGCTACCCAAGAACCAGTGCACTACAGCACGTGCCGTGTTAAGGAGTCAAACAGCCAGAATTAGTAACGGAATTCAATGTCTATCACCGAGACACTGCAGGACTTGACACCTGAGATCGCTCCAAACTCAAGCAAGACTCCAGGAATTCTTACATGGGCAGGAGGAGATAAGTGCTTCCAAAGGGCACTTCAAAGACCCTGCTTGCTGAGCTGAAAGCTGCCTACAACTGGTCAATACGAAACACTCAACTAAAACCAGGTCTCTAGATAGATTAATTGGTTGGATAGATTTATATCCCAAGTCTGTCCAGAGATAAAAGTCAAAGATACAGGGATGGTTTTCTGCTAAACCTGTCCTAGAAAACACAAAAAATCCTCAAGCAAATCCTGCAGCAGGAAGGTGTTTCATTTCGTTCGTCTGTACCTATTCAGAGATCATTAACATGCATGTTACATTACATACCCAGAGACAAAAAGTATGAAGTATGAACCCATTGCTTATTCAGTATGTATCTTGCATGTGTGCCCAGTCCCAATTTTCCCTGCAAAGAGGGGCTGTGTAGAAGATACCGTGCACATTAAAAAGATGCTGGAGCAGCATGGAGTACTCTTCCAGACAACTCTTCCTTCACTGGCTCAGTGACAACCCCCTGGCAGTTTCTGTCTCTCTTTCTTTTTTGTTTTCAAATCCAAACTTTGTTTCCTCCCCCTTTCTGCTAAGCTTGCAAGCCTTTCAAACAATACCATTTTCAATAATTCACTAAATAATATCTAACGTCTTAAAACTTTTATAGCACTTCAAGTTTGCAAGCTGGAAGAGTTTTGCAGCCTCTGAGGCTGCCACAAATCAGAGAATTCATTATACAGCAAAATACACTCTCAAATTGAGGCTGTTCTTGAAAACAAGCCTATTTTTCTGCAATGATAGTTGCAAAATAACTGGAGGTTTTAAGCCAAATGGACTCCTTCACCTATGAAATAAGAAATGTCTGTGTTAAATCATTTTCCAGACAGACATTGTAGAAGAGAAAGAGTTCCCACTGCCCTCTTTCACCAAAGTGACCTAGCCAAAGGTTCGGTTTTAATCGGTTATGGAGTGGCTGGAAAGGCTCAGGTTACTGCAGATGGGCTGGTTCTGACATCGCTGTGGCTTGTTCTGGGGTGACCCTTGCTGTTCCTCTAGTAAACTGTTCAGTAGAAAAAGAAGTTTGGTTTTATTATTTTTTTTTTTTCCCCCGAGATCTTTGGTTTAGGGTGGGGGAGATGCACTCATGCTCTGAAATATCAAAGGCAGAGTTTAATCACAAAAAAAGATAAAGAAATATAAATGGAAATGAAAAATAACCCTGGACTTAATGCTGTTGGTTGCTCCCTCTTATCTTGTGCAATATCAGGAAGAGTGTGATTGCATTTCTGTGCTCCAGCCGAGCTGCTTCTAGTAAACAATGGCAGCCAGAGTAAGGCACCGGGATGCCAGTTATTTTGGGCAGAGGCAGAATGACGAGCGGATGTCTTATGGCAAGGAAAAATGATAGCATTTGATTATTTTACTATACTTTATAACAGAAACCGAAATAAGTTTTGGTTGTCTATAAAGCAAACCCAGAAAATATGGCAGCTTTATGCAGGATACTCTCTGGACTTTGTTGTCATTCTTTTCCGTGAATATTTGTAATCCCTATCCAAAAAATCCAAGATTTGGCCTGGTCAGGAGAAATTCAGACTCCCTACATGAAGCTGCCAGGTTCTATCCACTTCCCAAAGTTAGGAGATGACAGTTCGCGGAGGTTGTACATGGCAAAGATTGTAAGGACTTCCCAGTCAAAGGTACCACCGAAGTCTGTATTAAGGGGGTGAATGAGACAGAGAGTATGTCACACCCACGCTTGCCTCGAGTTAAAGGCTGGATCCATTTAACGCTTAAGAAGGGGGTAGCTTATGCTCTGATGAAGGAATAGCTGTGAGCTGTCAGCCTCAGAGCTAAAAAAATGCTTTTGTTGCAGTAAAGATTTCCCTGACTTCCCCAGAATCCCTCTGCTGTCTGCTGCACTTCTCCCATTTTGTTAATGCCCATGTTCTTCTGTCTTTTCCTTCAAAACAGAAATGGGCATCTATTACTTAATGAAGGATCTTTTTTTTTTTCTCTTGATTTTGCAGCTGCTATAAAGGAAATAATTTTGTGCCTTCTCCTTTACAGTATACGTAACATATACTGATTGCTTTTAGCAAAATCACGTTAGCACAATCTCACTACATTATTTTGCTGAGTGTTTCTACATTACAGGAGATCTACAGCCATTAAGAGAGAAAGAAAAAAAACCCCAGTCATTTGGTTTAAAATAGGGTAGGAAATGAAAACGCTTCACGTTGCTCTTACAGACTTAATGTAGTTCCCCGAGAACCTTTTACTTCTGCTGAAGATAGATTGGGCTTTCTTACTTTTTTACTAAGTCCTCAACAATCAAAAGTCTAAATAACAGAACTGTTAAGTAACACATGATGAACTAAATAATTTACTTACTTGAGGGCTTCCTAAGCAGAGCTTTTTCTGTCTGAAGATTAAGGGCTGTCACTGTACTTCAAAATCTGTTGCTTTTCAAGCTTTCCCCTTGCCAGGAATACATCTGGTTCATGTAACTGACTGTAAATGTTGAGCTTTAATTGCTTGCTGGAAAGTTTGCATGACAAATCTACAACCCAGATTCTTTATTTAAAGAACTTCCTTATTAAGAAAAAAAAAAAATCTCACTTGATCTCATGATTTTACTTTTTTTACATACTGCACCAAAACAACAACAACAAAATCAGTTATCTTTGTTGTCTTCCATTCTTATTATTCTACACTTCAGGTCTCATAAAAGTTAGATATATGGACATAATTTTATACATACATATATATATTGTGAAGAAAATTATTTTGTGATTATGACACACCTAGGTGGTACCAAACCCAGAAGGGAGAGAAGGAACTGAAATACAAAACTAGGAAGTTTGAAGTGTTTTCTAATAGATGCGCTCACAAAGGAACTGCTCCAGAACAGACCATAGTATCCAAATTATAGAATCTGGAAGAAAAAGTTATTTAGGCAACTAAGGGCCTGTAAGTCCAATCTCAGCTGCAGATACGTTTTTAGGACAAAATCTGAAGGGGAAAAAAAAATATCCCAGGACTAACCTTGTTCAGTATTGGCAATTAACAACATTGGCAAATACACGAGGTGGGGTAATGAGACAAACTCAGATGGCAGTACCCATGGCACAGTCTGAACCACACACAAAGACATGCGTGACCCGTGTCTGGAGGGACAGAAGTGGTGAGATGTAATGGTAAAAAGGCAAGGTCAGCACTCAAGGGCAAAGCGCTGTTCCGCCATTCGGTGGCACTGCATCAGCTGGAAGTCCGAAAAGAAAGACCTGCAGGGGTTTGGTGCCCTCAGGCAGGAGTGTGACTGGCTGCGATTCAACTTTTGGGATGTTAGTTGGAACCTCAGAAATGTCTGTCTGCTATATTTCCAGTGGCTATACTGTTCTCCTCCCCTATGAGGATAGAATGGGAGAAAGCACGCGGGGTTGCTTTTCCATATCTTTACTCAGTTTTTATTTAGGCAACTGGCTGTTGCTCCTCTGAGCAGAAAATAGTCTTAGGTAAGACCTTGGCCTATGGGTTGCTGTACTGCTCTGCAGCCACACTCAGTTCTGTGTGCTGCAGCCCTCCCTTCTCAAGCATACATACATTTTAGTACTCAAAGTTACGGAAGAACTGTTTTAATTTGCCCTCCTCTTGGCCAGATATCTTCAGAGATTTAATTCATGCATTTTAGCAGAAGATGGATTACAGCAATATGCTTTTGGCTCATCTCTCAGAGGTAGGTGTTGGTAAACTACAAGCAAAATGTGGCTGTCAAACACTTGACACATACAAAGTACCAAGAGCCTGATTTTGTCAGTTTTATGTTGGCTGTCTGTTAAAGAATGAAAGAGTACAAAATCAGCCCGGAACAAACAATGTCACAAAAAAAAAAAAATCAATTTATGAATTAGAAGACACAAGGATCAAGTAGGTCATAGTGCCCTTTCCTGCTTACCCACCTTCCCTTCTGCAGTTGTGTCCTGCAACTGGCTCTGCAGACCGTGCAGTCAGGGAAATCTTGCTCCTATCTGCATCAGTGACAAAACTTGGGCAAGGGCAATTTGTCATTTGGAGACATCGAATTTGATTCTTGTCTCAGTTACACAGGTAATTCCCTTGTAGTAATACAAATGTACATGGAAGTGCAGGAAAATTATTATCTTTCCTATAATTCTCTCATTACAATTCACAACGGTTAAATTTTCAGTGATGTGCTACTGTTTCCTACCATCTTTTCCTTAAACAGGCTTTCTGTCTGACAAGGCTGGTCTTTAAGTGACTTACATAAAAGCTATTCATGGAGGGTTTGCAGACTAGAGAACTTGTTATTTGCCAAATTAGTTGTTTCTCAACCTTGGGAAAGGAGGAGTAAAACAATGCTGCTATATAATTCTGTAAATTGAGATTAGCATAAAATATGTTATTTAATGCAGACTAAAAGGTTGTTGGAATATGTATGAAGTGTTCTAAATAATTGCTTGATTGTGATGCTAATATGAAAGAAGAGAGCTTACATTTCTCTCTCTCTTTCTCCCTCTTTTGTGTGCATGTGTGTGAATTTCAAGACCTTTTCTGAAAGCATTTCCAGTTTCTAGTCATCTTTAATTTACTGGTATTCAGAAACACAAGGAGGAAGGAAAGGGAAAAAAAGAAAGGTATGTTTAAGCTTCAAAAAACTCACCAGAAAAAGATGAATGCCCAATTTAACTCCAAAATGCAATACCATTTGATGTCAGATAAAAGGCTGGATTTTCATTTACTTTGTTAATCATAAATACAATGAAGAGAGGAGACTATCTTTTTTAATTATTTCATTTCATCACAAGTATGATTTCAGTGATGCAGATCATAAAAACGCATTCACTGAGGTGAATTAAAACCCTTTTACTTACATACTCCAATAAAATCACCGGAGCAAATTGTTTTATTGAGTTCTCTTTACCAGCTGCTCATCCCCTCTTGGAGGCAGCGATCTGTATTTGTGTCAGACACTGATCTCCAAGTGCAGTTAAAAGTATCAAAAAGACTGCTGGAAAAGGAACTTGCTAAATAAAATGTAGCAATAATAAACATAAATGAATACTTGTGCACAATCACAGATGATCATGCACAGTGAGGTCTGGAGTCATGTTGGACTGTTAAGAAGACATCAGCAGTAGGTGATGGGTGCTGATCCATCTCCCTGTTACCCTCCTGCCGGATGTTGCTGTCAGCACCGTGCAGTAGGTGCGATTCGTGCACATCTATCATCAGGCAGTGGGATTTCTAAAATTTGGGGAATCCCATCCTCTAAACACCTGGAAGAAGCCACAATTCCCCACCTACAAGGAATGAGTCTGAGAAAGGTGGGAAGCTTACAGAGAGGGGAAAAAGGGACAGGTCATTAACTCAGAGAATACAACAAACTAAACGAATTAGTCAAATACAACTGAGCTGGGTATGGCAGCCCCTGCAGGTCTGTGTCCCTTGGGCACCCACCTCCACCTGCACACGCCTGGCAGCGGGGAATGCAGTCCTGCGGCAGCTGTGGACTGGTCTGCCTCAAATCTTATGTGAAATGCTGTCTCCTCCAATTCTAGGAGTCCACTTTCCAAAGCAGTTGTGGGTTTTTTGGGTTTTTTCTTCTGTTGGTGAGTACACAGAAAACAGCCTTACCCAGATTCACTCTGCTGCAGCCCTCAGCAGGGGAAGGCTCCTCAGCATTATACCCTCCTCGAGGAGCCCCGCGTTACCTGTGCCACACTGTCACTTCTCTTTCTCCTCACAGGGCAGAAACACCATTTGAAAGGACAGGGTAACGTATAAAAACATCGCTGTGTTCTCAGTGGATGAGACTCCCTCCTTACCAGAGACTATACAATTTACAACTCTGAGATCTAAACTGCATTCTTGCTCAAATCAATTGCTTAACCAATTTCACAGAATTTTTGCAGGTAATGCTGGCTCACAAAGCATCACTGGAGGAATCTGGAGTTAAAGAAGCTGCTTCAGTGCAAACTCCCAGTGCTTGAAGCATTGGAAAGGAAACGTCCCTCCTCTGTAGTTGTTTCCCTATTACTTCTGGGCAGCAGTAGCAGTTCGCCCACTAATGCAGATGAAGAGCTTTTGATGTCGTTCCTCCCTGATCATCAGTGCAGAGGGGCAAAAGCCTCCATACCTGCTGCACCTTTGGTCCACAGGGCCTATAGGTATTGCTCAAGTGGGAGGCAACAGCAAAGGATCACAGAAGGATCAATGTGTGGAGATACAACTCCAAGAAATCAATCTGCAAAAAGTCTGAGGGAATCTGCTTATTTCGCTCTATCTTCATTTTCTGATATTCATATAGAGAATAGGCAAAAAGCATGTTTAGAATCAAAATCCCCATGGAAAGGCTGATTAATATTCTGTTTATATCTAAAGAAAGGTATGGATCGTTGAATGAATAGCAGGATTTGGAGCGGGAATAAGCAACTAAGAGTTTTTCCTCCTGTACCTTACTGTAGCCACACCACACTCCTAATGTTAACACCGAGTTTAATCCTACTAAATCCTCGCTTACATGAGTAAGTCTTTAGTTATGTTGTTAGTAACACTGTGTAATCAAATTAGCGCTTTGATGATAGAGATCTGAGAGACACCAAAAGCAAGCTCTGGCAAACCAAGGAGCTGCTGCCTGTGTTTTCTCATGTGATTTCTGTGGCTCATCTCTCCCAAGAACAAAATGTTGCTTTAATAAAAACATCAGCTTTTTAGCAACCTCTGCATTTACTTTGGAAACTGGAATGACCTGAGGACCAGTGCATCTGCCCACTCTTTTGAGCTGCTGCTCTTCAGGATGCTCTCAGCTCGTGCTGCGACTGCTAACCCCTGGGCTGTGCCTCAGGTTTCTGAGTTTTCCTGTCCGCGTGGCTTTCCAGCACCTCTTCTATAGTATGCGAAAAGTCCCTGCATTCAGAGCTCTTGGCTATAGTTGACTTCAGAAGCATTGGGCTTAAAAGCCTTTGTGAACAAACTGTGTTCACGGAAGGTCCCATCCGTAATCATCCCTCGAGCTGCATTGCCCGGGTGCAGCCCCAGCCCATCCCCGGGAGCCAGCAGTTCACCTGCCACCTCCGCAGGGTGACGAGCTGCTCGTTTTCCCCTGGGTGACAGTGCTGCAGTGAGGTGCAGCTCTCCATTCCATTTATTCTAAAAGGAAATTCTAAGTACTCTTCAACTACAGCATTTCATTATTTTTTTTTTTTTGAGCATTTTTGTTCTGTCAGGGATGTCCAAATCCAGAACATTACATGAACATCACTTCCACCCCTCAAATTTTAGTATTTTACTTAAATCACAAATTGCATAAGCCTGCCTAAGGTTTCCTCTCCCTAACATACAGCTTAGTAGAGATTTGCAGTATGAAAAGAATTCCTGAACCTGCTAGTTGTTTTTATTACTCTGGGCTGGACGTGAGCAGGAAAGGCAGATATGAAAGGCTTCCCGGGGCCTGCTGAGCTGTCTGTCGGTGGATGTTCCGGGGCAGTGCTCCAGAGAGGATGCGCTGGCACAACAAAACCCGCTCACACGGCGACAGCAGCTCGCCACCACGTTTTTTCCCCCCTGCGCAGGCAGCAGGGACGATGCGTTTCATGGATCAGTCACTATGGGCTGATGCTCTTCCATAAAGCAGGTTACCTCTGTGTTGTGAAAGAAGAAATGCAAGTGGACCTTTTTTTTTTTTTCCCTTCCCCTTTCCTTTTAAAGCACAGATCCAGACACACCGAACGGAGGTTTTGTTCCAGTGCGTTGCACTGGAGTACAGTCACAGCTCTCTCACGGCAGAGTCAGGACGATGCACCGGGGACAGTTTTAAGGGGCTGACTGGGCTCCCTGAACCCCGGGCTGGTGTTGCTGCTGCATTACAAGCTTGACTAATAACTGAGCAGACGTATCCTGAAATTACCACTGAGCACATACAAATGGGAAGATGTGTGCGCTGGTCTCTGAAGACTCAAAATAAGGCACGTTTTGAACGCCTAATTTAGCAGAAAGTATTACAAATAAGAGAGGCAGGAAAAAGAAATGGAACGTAACTTTCTGCTGCTGGAGTTTGGAATGAAACATGCCAGGGATGTACGCTGCAAGAGGACCAGGCAGTGATGACCGGGGAAAGAAAGCAATTTGAGGGGGAGACGGTCAAACAAAAACACTCACAAACCCTCAAGATGTGAATATTTGATGATAATCAACAAAAGCGTACCAGGACCTACCTCTGGAAACTCTGCCAAGGTGCTGCACTGGCTGCACCAGTACAGTGCAGTGGAGCTGAACTGGGCCTTTCCAGAAGGAGCCAGAGTTTGGGTGGGCTAAACTGGAGATGCCCCTTTTCCTGTGCTATCATCACATGGGCTGCCTTCATCAGGGACAAAGTTTAAAACTGCTGGAGCTCAGGTTACTGCCTAAAACTTTGTGGGAGGAAGAGCATCAGGGCTCTGAGCAGAGGTGGCACCCATTCAGGAGCTCTGCCAGAGAGATTTATCCAAGTGCTCATTGAGGTAATGGCTATTGTGAATAGTCCTGGGAAGGACCCACTGCAAGAGCAGCCGATTGGGATGCCCAGGAGGGTACGCTCAGGGGTAGGGGAAGTAGCTCAACTGCTTTGATTTTAGAAAGAGGTGCAAAAATTACTGAGGAGTTTATTATTTGAACTTGTCACAGGAATGAACGTGGAAAATTCTGCTGTATTTATGAAACATAGCGGAAACTCCTCACCATCAGGCAAAAGCAGGTAAAATTATTTCCTGCGCCAGCTGAGGGGTCTCTTAGTCTCCCAAAACAGGGCCCACTGCTGACAGCAGCAAAATATTCACTGACTGTAGTGGTACAAACTTGGCCTTTACTGTAGTCAACTTTCAGGAACGCTATAAATAGATGTATGACATCTGTAACAGCCTCCAAAGGGTAAAATACATTCAAAGAAAAACATGCAAAATAGAGTCAGTCTGGACTGTGAATAGCAGTGTTGCTCATAATTTTTCTTTTGTTAATATTTAGTTCTTTCCCCCCCCCCCCAATTATTTACAAACGCACTTGGTGGGTTTTTTTAATTAACTCGTTCATTAAAAATTATTTTCTAGACAGTTTATGCTAACATAGTTCCGCCTGTAAATTTGCCATGTCTGCTAGTGCTTTAGGCACTCATTAGCTGCTGCGTGCGGTGGGTGCCCCGTTCCGCACAGCATCGCTGCTGCTCCATAATGAGCCATCTCAGGCTCCCCGGGAGCTCTCAGGGCAGACGGTGGGCCCTCACTGGGGGAATACTCCCCAAGAATCCTGCTTCTGCTTCCGCAAAATCCTCGGGAGGAAAAAGATGCTTGTATAAATATTTACAGGAAACAAGTAAGAGGGACGACGGTTCATGAATACAAAGTGAACTCTCCGTTTTCATCAAATAGCATCCACAAACATTTTCCTTCCATCTCTCCCATAGAGATTACTTTAACTAAGAAAACTCTTTTCTGTTTGTTATCAGAGAAGAGATACTACAAAAACTAATAGGAAAATTATCAGGAGATTTGAAGAAGAAAAGTAAATAACTCTAAATTGCCTTCATATTTGCTTGCCCCATCTCCATCCATTAATAATAAAAAATTGCAATGGAAATAGCCTCTGTGAACATTTAGGATATCCCCAACCAGTCCAAGTGTTTGCTTAGATTTTTTTCTTTTTTTTTTGATTTTGAGATCATTTGAAGTTTTTAGTAAGAGAATAGACTTCTGTCAACTCTCCCTTATCTTTATACATGTTAATTAAGAAATTCACCTATTACTAATTTATAGTATTAAACAATTTTCTTTTTTTTTTTTAAGATAGGGTACAAGTTTGATGCCTGGGCAATGACTGCTTGGCTGAGGCTTCTCTGGCAGTCAGGTACTGAGCTTTCTAGCTGTCATTTGGCAACAGAAATGCATTCTTGCAACAACAAAATGACTCTGCTCCATACAGTTGCGACCATTTCTGACTGCAAAAAGCCAGCATGCAAAACCAGAGGGCAAACCAAGGGTGACTGAAAAATATGGTCTATAATATTCTTTATTCTTTTCTCAGCAAGCTTTGCTTTGTATTCTCTATTACGTATTCATTGGGAAGGATCAAAACCTATTATTTTTTCCCCTTGCTGAGCAGGAGTCACAGGGTAGCTTTTCCCAAGCTCTCGTGTAAGCTTAAGCCCCTTTCTCTGCCGGGTTGTTTCACAGCACAAGCAGGGACTGTCCTCCCTGGGCTGACCCCGCCGGCCACCCTGGGACACACCAGAGCATCACTGCGCCCGGGGTGGTCCTAGTGACCCACCAGCAGCGCTTGGCAAGAAGCACTGGGTTTCCCACTGGCCTCTCTGGTGTTTCCAGGTGCCAGCTGCGCAGGCCCACCACCTCAAAACTTTCAGTTTAACTTTTAAAGTTTCCTCCCTCCTCCCCATGTTAATTTTCAGTCACAAGTTCAGCTATGTGAACCATTAGAAGTTAAACAAACGGAGCTCAGCGACAAATTAAGATGTGCCTCAGGCAGCCAACACGTTTCTTTTTTAACTTCCATCTGTCGAGTGCTGGCGTCTGAGGTATGTGACAAAAAAGCGCCTGTGCTGACGAACAGCTTTTCCCTCCTGCTGATGGGTGGCCTTACTGAGGAAGAGGAGGGAGAGACAGTACAGGGCTGTGGGTCATGAATCTATTACTCGTGTTTTTTTGAGTCTGCTGGCTGATTTGGGAACTGCATGGAAGGGCAAAATAATAAACCAAAATTTAGATAACAAATATCAGGAAAGCTGTCTTGGGTGAGGGTACTCATCTCCCCTTTAAAGAGAACTACCAAGGGGCTGGGCTGTAGTACTTTAGCTTAACTTTCATCTTTAGGCAGGAGAGAAAGAGAGATTCTCCAAAAGGCAGTGTGAAACATCCAGAAGAGATGTTAAAGCCATTAGGCAGTATGAATACACTCCTACTACCTAATAAAAGAGCAGAACATTTGGGGCACAATTATTATTTACTGAGTTGTAGTCCCCGTTAGAAAAAGGAGAATAGAAATACTGTCCCTTCCCGTGAAGGGTTTACACCTAAGAGTGTTTTTTAGCAGTACAGAAATCAATGCATCCCTCCATTTGCCTATGGCAAACCTAGATGAATGAAAAAAAGTTACCAACTGACAATCTAAACATTGGAAGTGTTTCCCTGGCAGTGTGAGAGAAATACCAGTTTGGGTTTTACAGAAACACGCAGGGCTTGGGTTTTTTAGCTTTCCTGCAGCTCGGGAAACTAAATGCCTCTGACAGCAACAAATGGAGGACTCTGTAAGGGCTTTGTGGGAGCCGAGGAGGCCCAGCTGATTAATTCTCTGAAAAAACAGGTTCTTTGAGATCACTGGTAGTAATTTCACCTGTAGCTTACCAGCAAAGGTGTTTCTTTAATAGGTGTAGGAACAATAAAATGACTTCTGGTGAATCTGGGGTATTTCTCCCCAGGAATGCTATTCAGAAGATGATGTTGATCCTGAGACACCCCTGACCTGGCAGGTGCTTTACAGTCTGTAGACAAAGCTCAGCACACCCTGGGGTTAGTTCTTGGAGGAGAAAGAAACAGTAGCAAGGGCAGTGCCACAAGTGCAAACTGATTGTGATACAGCATTTGTGCCAGAGTTTTGTTTAAATTGGGCTCCCTCTTAATTTCTCAAGTATTATTTCCTCAAGAAACCTCAGTGCAAATGAGATTCTGCTCTCCGGTGTGGGTACTACGTCTAGCAAAGCCCCCTGCAAGGGTTACTCGGTGACTGATGAACAGACCTCTTAGGAAGACAGTCGGAGGATTACATTGCAGTCTGGTTCACCCCCTTCCCAACAAAATTAAAGCAAGTTTGGGTACAGGGACTTTATTATGAACATTTGCATCTAGAACTGAACACCTGCTGATGTCTGTGGTCTACCGTGATCTTTCCTAGCTTGTGCTTTTTAACAAAATCCAAAATCTTTTTAAAGCTTTTTTTTTTTTTTTTAAAGTCCCTGGTGTGTGTGAGCACTAGCATAAGAGCTGGGAAGCCGTTCACCATTTAGTGAATGGATATGAATTGTAAAAAAAAAAAAAAAAAAGGAAAAAGCTGACAAAATAGACAGAAAAATAAAATACTTTTAACAAATAAAGATAATAACCCATTGGCAGCTCTTAACTATGATGCTCCGGATACTATGGCCCAAAGTTCTTAAAACAGCCAGTTCTGAGAGCTGGAAAGTTTACCAGGGAAGTATCACTCTAGATGGATCCTGTTTCTCATGCCATTTCCATAGCACATTCCAGGAGGAGCTGGAAGGAGATGGAAGATGGTCAAAATTTGTGCACTACATTCACAAGTTCAGAAATAATATGTGCTGTCCTTTTTTAAACCTATAAAAGGAAAAAATACAATAGGTTTCTTTAATAGAAATTGCCAATTATTTTTATAATGATTCTGCAGAGCTGAATTTTATGTTGAAAAGTTAAAAGAAACCACATTCAGGATTGGGCTTCATTTGACGTTAAAGTTACAGAAGTAAAAAGCTTGTTTATTATAAAAAAAAAAAAAGACTTTTCTCATACATAAGGCTTGATGGACACTTATTTCAGGCAAAAAACTTTAAGTGAAACATGATTTCAAATGCTTCTCTCAAACAACATATTTTATGAGTTTAGGAAGAGGCAAAGATTAACAACAGGGTAAATAGGAGGATCTTTGTCTTTTGAGATTTATTCTTTGACTAGAATTTAATTTTGCTTTCACATCCCTGAGATGTATTGCAGCCAAGAAATCCAAATTTGACTTCTGTGGCACCTGGATGTTCTGAATTCAGATACCCTTCCTTTTGCATTAGTTTCAATATGCAAGGGAAAAAAAAGTAATTGTCATCCGTTCCTTTAGTTACAGACTGAAGCTCAAAGACCTGGCCACAGCTTTGCCTGACCGCAGTGATGCTGACAGTTTCCAGCATCCACAGTAGGATTTACAAATCCTACCACAGCTATAGCAGAAAGCCCAAGTACCAGAAAGGACATAAACACATCAGAGAGATATAAACTGAGCACAGCGTATAAAAAAAAATAAAAATGCACCATTCTGTGACAATACCCATGCAATACTAAATGCTGGAAAATACCTAGAAATTCAGCAGGGAATTAGTTCTTTTGGCTTGTTTCCTAATGTATCATCAACTTTTCTTCCTCGCTAGCTTGTAATAGTTGGTTATTGACTGGGCAAAAAATGCTCTAGTAGATACTTCGTACAAGATCTCATCTGAGGATAGCCCTATGTAGAAATATTTTTTTATTGGCTTCAACATAACCCTGTATCATATACATTTATTAAAACCCTTTCCATATGTTGAATTGAGGTTGATTTTGTTGCTTGGATAGGAAAAAAAATTGTTCAGAGCAACATCAGCGCTACCGGTTGTGCTGAAATATTAAAAAGTATAAATTATTTATACACAGACTGAGTCACAGAAGAGAGATGAGTTCTTCAGAACATTACATATATAAATTATATACAATGCTTGATCCAAAAAGAAGTTTAATTTATTAGAAAACATCCACCTGAACTTACTTAATTTCATTTTTTTCTTTTGAAAAAAGAAAATCAATGTTAGCCAATGTTTAGAAGAACAATATTGGAATCGTAGCTCAAGACTTTGAAAATAGAAAAAAGTCCATCAACTATAAACATTGTCTGCCTCTCGCTATGACAAAACCAATTACATTTATTAAAGATGAAGATGTGCCTTGAACAAAAGGGAGCACCAGATTTTTATTGTAGCAATAAAGACCTTCATCAAATAATTTCTAAGATATTATTTCAATATTTAAGTTCTGAGTATAGTCTGCAGGTCAGCTGCAGAGTAAAATGTCACCACATTAAAGTCCCAGCTCTTTATGGCTCTTAGTGAAGTTTTTATTTAATTATGTTATAGCAGACCAAGCACTTCTTTAACAGTGAAATTGCTTTATATATATGTAAAAAAAAAAAAATCTACAAAAGCTTTTCTAACAGTATGGTTTGTTCTACTTAAAGAGCGGTCTCTTTTGTATTGCTTGCTTTATTCAGGTTTTCTGCTGAGGCTTCTTTGAGATCTGTATCAAAGTTACAGTTTAATTTTATTTTGCATTGGGCAGCACAACTTATCACATATAAACTTGCAGTAGGGAAATAAATATCCCCTCACCTTAAATGCTCATTTATTGTTCGAGATCTGTCACACTTGATTAAAATATAGAGCTTGCCTCCCAGGCTGAAATTAGCTTTTCATTTTAAGTGACTAACATTCAGGTTTGAAAAATAACAGCTCATTTGTTTCAATATTTACCATGTCCGTTCAGAAGGGGCTTACATTATGGCCAATTAGTAGTTAATTGTGATCCATAATTCAGACGTTTTCTCGCTGTTTGGAAATGCAGCTACTGGGCTGCGCGCTCCCCTGCCTACACGGCTCTGTGCCTTTCATTGAGAGACGGGTCATGACATGGACTTGGGACGGTGCTGCAACAAGAGCTGTCAAAACCCGACATACGTTGATCTCGGGAAGAGAGGGAAAGACAGACAGTATATAACTCATTTAGAAGGGCACATCTATTTGAAGAAGTGACTAAACACTTGCTTTGAATGCCTGCTCTGGGGCTGTGAAGGTGTCCACTGCAGAATTCATGTTCAGGACAATAAACATCTACTCCTGCTTTCTGGATCCCAGCTCCTCAAGGTTGCATCTAATCAAGCCATTTACTCAGGGTGACTTGCCTGCTTTTCTGTCTCTGTATGGGAAGAGGCAGAAATAATTTTACTGCAGAATCACATCCAAGATCGAGCCCCAAGCATGGATCCTACGTTGAAGGAGGAATTGATGTCTACCTCAGCCACATGCACCCCTACAGTGGAAGAGCAGTTTAATACCTGGTTATGGTGAAATGAAAGCCAGAAACTCAGTCCATCCTATGTTTATCCAGTAGTCTGAACTGGAGAGTTAATGAGGATCCACAGATCCCATCTGAGTGATTTGGATGACAGGATGTTTCATGTTCAGACTTGGAAACCCACTTAGAGAGGAAGGCCAGGCTTTCTTTGAAGCTACACACATAGTACTTTACGGGGAAAGAAGATTTAAAATCTTTTCATGTAGCTGCTTTTCAGAGGTATTGCTCTTAGCAAGGGCATTCTGTACGATCCACAAAGTGTACAAGTATCCAGCAAACCAGGAAAAGACACTCCTTCAGTTCTCAGAAACAGCTCAGAAAACAAGTATATCTAGGCAAATTGGGTGTAACAACACTTGATAGGCAGCCTGCTCCGCTGCAGCGTGGCCAGTGTTGCTTCCAAAAGGAAGCAGGTTTGGTTAATAATTCTGCAGAGAAGTCTTTGCTCCCAAGCTCCACATATGACTTTGCTGTCTCTGCTGCTGCAGAATTTGGGAAGTCCTCAGTGCCACTCATCAGCAGCCATGCACAGTGGTGTGAAGCCTACGGGGCTCACTCACCAGGACTTAAATCTTATGCTGACAGTTTACTGCTTTCCATTTAAAAACATGATTCTCCTGGATTATCGTCATTGCTACGGGCAGCGCTTTGTGCCAGAAGGCAATGGGAATAACAACTTTCAAACAGCTTTATTTTAACAGCTCTTCCACTGGACTGTAGGTCTGAAGACAATTTTGATAAAGAAGCTGGTAACAGGATTGAATTCTCTGAGCAATCAGTCTCCCAAATGGAAGAAAATATGAATAACGAGAGACTGAAGTACACCCAAGTTGTTTTTCCCATGCTGTCTTACTCATCTCCTAGCTTCTGTTCTTCTCCCTCTCCCCTATCTGTCCTTGTTTATTGTTTTCAGAGTTGTTTTATATGAAAAAAGGACTTCTAGAAATATGCCCTCAGTATCAGGCTCTCAACAATTTCACAAGGACTACTGCTAATCTACATCGTAATTGGTGCTCAAGGTTTTTTGAGGTTCTCTCAATAAAGGCCTGTTCCAAATAACTCATGACACAGAGTCATAAAGTAGTGTAAAAAAAATTAGAATAAAATAAATGTCACCTGGTAAAATAGCCACTGCAAAACCGTCATTTTAATTGCACATTTTAAGAGGCAACATTGAGAAGCTGAATTTGTCACAAAGCTTTGTGCCTACAGGAGGGGATTATTCAGAGATGATGGTTTTACCCTTAAACAGTGAAGAGATTTATTGAGATGTACCGTGACAATTACCAAATTACATCTGTGGAAGCATTTGTGTGAAATATCCAGCCATAGAGGCTTTTCTAATCAGTGGTAGCTCGTCTTTTTTTATTAGCGCTGCACCTGTGATGCCTATGAAATGATGGTGTTGCTTGTCTGTAATACAGTATTTTTAAATGCATCTAATCTGTGGGATCTCAAAATGTTTTGCAATAGATTAGTATTTTAGTGGGCTTTCCTGCCCTCCCCTCGTGCTTTTGGTGGTAAATTGCAGGCTGGCTGATGTATGGAAATAGGAATTTAAAATAAAGCTTGCTTCTTTTAAAAACAACAACAACAAAACCTCTCATGTCAGGTCTTTGCAGAACAGGTGCTGATGTCCTAAGAATCTTAAATGTTAATGGCATGAGCATGGGTTGTGGGATTTTAAAATTTAGTTTTATTTATTTACACTATACAATATCCATCCATTATTTTCAATACTATACTTTTTTTTTTGGTTTGTTTTTTTTTTTTTTTAAGGTTTATGCTTCAGGTCATTTACTGTAGTAAGAGACTAAATGATTTATCCCTGGGCACATACTAGGCCAACAGGAGGGTAAGGCAGAAAAACAGCCATTGGCTTTTGAAAGCAGGGAGGGCAATGCAGAGTAAGTAAAAACCAGAGTGAATCACCCAGGATGTGGGACAGGAGATACCTAGAGTCCCTAGACTAAAAGAATCTAGCACTTGGCAGGTGGATACAGAGGGTAGCACAAAAGGAGTCCAAGCCTGGAGGCATTTTGCAGAGGAGAGTGGTCTGTTGAAGGTCACAGGGCTACAAAGAGCCATCAGTGAATTTTAAGGAGTTCTGGAGGTGGTAACTCTCTGTGCCCTCCTAAATAGCTGCCTCAGCAGCTGGAAGGGGGGACGTGTCCAGGCACAAGCACGTGCTGTGCCCATTACCTGCCTCTCCTGCTGAGCTGGGGAGACAACCTCGTGCTGCAAACCCCTCTTGTGAATTTTTAAGTCTTACGCAGGTAAGAGTGAGCTGTGTTCAGTTCGTACTTAAACGAAAAATTCATTCTCTGCTACAGTTACCTGATAATCTCTGAAAAACAAACCAACCACCCCTCAAAAACCCCACCCCACCAAAGGCAAAAGATGACCCAACCACCTTTCATTGCCAGTCCACTTCTTGCTAAATAACTCAAACATACAGGTAATATATTTAGTTTCAGAGTGACTTGAGGGAAATAAATTAAAACAAGCAACCACTGAGGCAATAGCAAATACCTAGAAAACATGCTGCCTCGCTATCTTTCAAGGTTGAATACAAAACAAGAGAGTTGTGCTTCACAATGCTCTCAGCTAAAACATTTTATTGCCTGTAAAGGTTGGTTATCAGTTAAGATGAGTTGAACTATTGCATTTTATAACTTAATAAAATGCGATTTATGAAAGATAAATAATTTCCTACTTTCTGAAACAGAAGAAACTCCAGAATGTCCATGAAACTCTCATCACTCCAGAACATCCTATACCAAGCTCCACAACACACTACTCTGTCTGGGTAGGATCATCCACTTTGCTTTTGTTTTCAACCGATTATTTCACACATGATGGGTGTGTGTATATGTGATTAATTCCTTGAAATGCATAAACTCCACATTTCATCCCTCTTTCCCAAAAAGAGCACAGGTAATTCACGTTATCCTGAAGCATTTTTGTTTTGCAGAACTTTTCTTCTGCCCTTCTCAGCAGAGACAGCTCCTGAGCTCTGCACCAGCTGCGTCTATGCTACAGGAGAAAACACACAGCAGTTCTCACCATGCATCTGCATTTTCTTTCAATGCAAACCAGAAACACAAGGAAATGCCACCAGGCATTGCACATTCAGCTAAGGTAAATAAAGCACAGGGCAAATCACAGGGTGCTGCCCCATAATATCGAGGAAAGCAAGCTGTCAGACAGATCAGTAGATTTAAAACTAATGGGAAATTCCCCAACAAAAAAAACTAACAGCACTGCAAACAAACTAGGATAACACAGCAATTCCCTTCAGACCAGCACCAGGGCAGGCACAAGAGTAAAGCTTCATTCCCAGGAAATGCAGAGATTACCCTTCTTTCTCAAAATACAAGATCCATTTGAAAGTCTCTGTAAGCAAGAGAGAGAAGACACCTACCAGAATAACCAGGTCCCACCATGCTCAGGACGCTCATGGAGAAGAGATGTTGGCTTTCGTTGGGGCTCTACAGTGCTACCTCTATGCAACTGCCCAGACGCACCAGGCAGTGGCTCTGGCAGGAAGGAGAAGACCAATTCACTCCTCTCCAGTTGCTGGGAAAGGGCGTGGTCAACCCAACAAAACTTCTCTATCTAAAAACACTGCTTGAACTGATACACAGTAATAATAATTTCCCCCAAAATAATAAAAAAAAGGTATTCTTCATTGAAATTAACAAGGTCCTCAAATAGAGAAACAAACATGATCCAATTACCCACAGACTCGTGTGTTGGAGCAAGTTGGCTTTAGTATCTACAGAAACTCAAACTTTTAACTGAAGCTTCTCAAGTAGCTGAGTATTTAGAAGGAATTTCTCCCACATGGTTTCTCTGATGTCAAAGAAGGTGTTAATTGATCCTGCAGCTGGGATCAATTCACTAATTGATACCCCTCAGCTGAGCATTGAAGGGTGTCTTTCCTTAGTAGAGCTGCCAATGAATGTGATCACATTGAGTCTGTATTTCCCTCTGCAAAAAGCATTTTATCAGAAGGTTTCCAAACAATTTCTTTAAAAAAGGGCATGAATCTTAGGCAGTCTCCACAGAAAGACTAATATTTAAAGAGAACTAAATTCAACCAACCCTTTAATGTCATTTCTTTAGAGTTAATTAAGTGCATATTAGCACAACAGTAGAGATCATAATTGTGAGTCATCTTTCCTCTGGCTCTCTATGGAGCTCTGACCCTAAAATGTTTAACAAGCAATGTGGAAATTAGTAAAACTTAAAACAAAAATTAGGAGACAAACAGTAATACCAAAAATTCTGTAATGTGAAGTCATGGTATTAGTATTCAAAACCTTGAGATGTGCAAGGCACAAAAAGGAAAGAATTGGCAAACAAGAGGCAATAAAGCACCATGGTGAGGTGCCATACCATCTTAGGAAGAATTTGTCAGGCTCTTGATAGCAGGTGATTTAATTGAGTTGACCTAATTGAGATCATGCATGCAGGATGAAAGATTTTGGAGTTTTGCTATTAAGTATAAAACATAATCTTCCAAAACAAAAACTGACACTCATGGAGACAAGTAAAGACGCTTTTGTACAAACAAAAGGTTAATAAAGGAGGAAAAGCACCACCACAAGGTGTAATGTGTGTTCTGAACTCTGATAATTGCTTAATTGGAACATATAACACTCCTTCTCACTGCAAGTCCATTTTCTGTAATTCTCTTGTTTTATTTTTTTTTCTGTGGCTTTCCTTTCAGTTTTAGCAAATTAGGAGGGAAGAGAGGACAAGGAAATTGTTGCTAAAGGGCCAAATGCTTGTTTTAATGCGATTTCATTTGCAGAACAGAAGTCATTGGTTCTGTCCATGCATGGAAATAATTTAATTTAAGAACATAATAAACATTAGAAAAGCATTAATATTTAATTACTAAGTGGTGTTGTTATGCTAGTGCCACTTCTTTTTTAAAATATTGGCTCTAAAAAAGTATAGATTAAACATCTAGAGGATAAACTGTAAGCACTAGTTGAAACACCCTAGAATGCCTTGCAGAGAAGGATGGCTTATCGGCTCTTAAATTAGCCCATATCCTGGATTTTAACAGCTCAGAATCAGAGGGCAGTCTGTTAGTGGGTCAGTTTTGTTATGCAAAGGAGAATAATTGGATGTGAAGAAACAAAACAGAATGGCAAATTAAAACCACGAAGTGGGACAGCTCCAGAAAGAAACGCAGAAACAGTGTTTGCTGGGAAAGCCAACAACCTGAGGGTCAGGCATTTTTATTTTTATTTCTGGTATATGAAAAGGCAGAATAGGTAACTGAATGGAGGAGCTTGATTTTTAACCGCTGCATTACTAGCTGTTCTGGACTAGGTCTCAATCTCATATTTTGTGAAGGATCGCCAACAATTTAGGTGTCATTTTCTGTTCCTCATCATCCTCAGAAAAATCCCCTGACAGGGACAAATGACTAGAATTAGGAAGAACACTTAATTCTCAAAAAATTTTGGTCCAGACAAACTCATTTCCTACCATGCTGTACTCCAGAGCTATTTTATTTGCCAAACATTACTTCATAGAAAGACCTCTAAGGAAAGATGATGAATGGTCTCGCTTGAATGCAATAGATGGAGCTGCTCAGTTAAATTCTTGCCCTGGAGGCATCATCCGTGGCTCCCAGCACAACATGAGGTTTCCATCGCTCAGGGGACCTCTGTGGTCACTTTGCAGCTCCTCTGTGCATCTTTCTTCTCTACTAAAGTGGTAATTTACAATTTTTCCCCGATTCAATGTGGTTCAATAAAATACTGCAGGCAGAAGGAAGGTGAGGAGCTGGCGTTTGGGATACAGAGATACCACTTTTTGTTTGGAGCAGGCATTTAAGTATCTCCTACTGCACAGTTAGCATCACATTTCTACTCTCTCCTCACCAAGGTTCATCAGGAAAAGTTCTGATTGAGTCAAGGACATTACACCTGAGGAAAAAATAAAAGGCATAAGCAAAGTGAGAATTAAACATAAGTGTGTGCCAGCAGTTGCAGTGTGAGAGAATTAATACCACTTTTGTGGGTCCTTCCTGCAACAATTATGCTTCCATTTTTCTATCTTACAGTTCTTTTGTGTTACTACTGACCTTGGTTTTGGTAAGAGTCTTTCAGTCCAGCTATGGAAGTGCATCTGTTTAGTATCAGCATAGACTGAACACAAGTAACAGAGTTTTCTTACTAAATTCTATTTGGTTTCACACCTGTTGTCCAAATAAGAGGTAACACAGAGAACGCAAAATGGCAGGTATAGCTGCCCTCACTAATGTAGTGGCAAATCTAAGTCCTTTCACTTCTGTTTTGCATCAAGGAATTTCCTAACATTAAATCATCCATTGCCTTCTTGAACATGGATTTTTCCTTTTCCTTAGAAAAACACAGCTCAGACCTAAAGAACACTAGGAAAAAAACAACAAAACAACACACACAACAGAACAAAAACCTGACTCTTCTCTGGGGATCCATCAAGAATAATTACCTCCCCAGCCTGGGTTCAGCTGGGGATCCTCCCAACACAGACACACACATTTTCCTGCGGAAAACAAACATTTCTGCTGGCTCCGGTCCTGATGCCTCGCAGGTTCAGGCGTGAGGTGTGGGAGCTGCAGGAAAGCGATGCTCTATCTCGCTAAAGCAGCAGATTGCTGCTCTGCACCTGCAGCCACCGTCCCCTGGGCAGCCCCACTGCGCGCAGGCGGGCGACTGCCAGGCTGTCAGCGGCAGCGAGACAAACAGACTTTTAAAAAAGTGCCTGAGTCACAGAAGTTCTGACAATAGTATTTCTGAAGTCACGGTTATTTGTTTTCTCACATTCTCTCATTCTCCCTCTTTTCCATTAGCTCTGGACACATTTTCAAATAGATAATCAAGGAAAAAATATTTTCAGTAGCTTTATTGTGAGGCACTTGGCATTCTCTGTTCCTCTGTCTTTAAGGGTAATGTGCCTTTTTATAATAGAGAGGGTCTTATAAGTCTCCTGAAATGATAAAGTCAGATCATTTACATGTGGGAATTGCCAGCTGGAGAGGAGAAGACATACGCTTGTGTTCAAGAAAAGTTTCACACGATGTTAAAAGAAACCATCTGCTTTTTCTTTTTTGTTCTTGTTTAAGAACAGCTTGTGTTTGCAGATCACAATTTAACACATGGTAATAACCTACAGGACTTTGTGAAGCATGGATCTTGTTTTCCTGCATGCATAAAAAAACCCATAAAAGATTTTGAAGAAGACATTTACTTCTGATCACTGTCTTTTTGCGCTTGGTTATGTTTTCACAACGGCTGTAACACTGCAGTAAAATTCAACTGATGGGTATAAAATGTAATGTAAGGCATAGATACTAATTTATGCTATATGCTCAAGTAGAGCTCAGCTTTTCTTTCTTCAGTGCATGTGCAGCCAGTTTCTGATTATGATAGGCAAACAAATTATTAATCTGCTCATAGAGTAGACTAAGGTTTCAATAGTGTTGGGAACTTCAATTGTACTAGGGATAAAAATATCCCTATCAGCCACGGAACTGCTTCGAGGAATTCCCTCCAGCCCTTTCTAAAGACCATTTCATTAGCTGTCTCTTTTAGTGAGTGATTTTCTTTGCACGCTGGCAGTAACTAGAGGTAAGGCATATATGATATTGCATGAGTGATGGCTGGCCCCTCCGGGGGCAGTTTAGCGGAACCTTCACACATACTGGCCCATTCATTTTTTTTTTACTCATCTGCTCTGCGGCATTTCTTTCTGAGCCAGGGCAGATAGATGATCATAAACAAAATGCCAGATTTCCAGGCGGATTTTAATTTGCTTGGCTGTAAAGGATTCACTTTTGTTTCATGTTTCAGCAGAGCTTTGGAGCCCAGTCTTATCTTTTTTTTAAGCCCCTTCATGATTCCTTAAGTCAGTGAAGAGTTCAAAGTGCACAGCACAAGGCAGGACTTCAGTGAGCCATTTATCCAGGATTTTCAACAGAATACCCTGCAGTAATATATGAATGTCTGATTTAAGGGTCACATCTTTGGCTGCCTGTGTAGCCCAGTTTCGAGTCTACCTCTTATTGGGTTTTACATTTATATATCTTTTTAAACTTTTTAATCCTTGTGACTGTCTGCCAAAAAACATGGCAGAATAAAGTACAAACAGAAGTTAGTGAAACTGAACAATGGATTTTTCATCTGGGTTGTGAGTTTGGCTGAATTGCTGATTGAAATAATCACTTTATGCACTTTATTGAGCCTTAAACGTAGGAAATTATTGAGCGTATTTCCCCTCCCTGTGCTGTTCCATGTCTCTTTCCTATATCCCTTAGAATATCTGATGATTTGGTCTGGCACATGAATGATCCCATATGTACCATTATGATATCAGACATCTGCTACCCATCAAGATGTCAGCTTAATTTGAAGAGAAAGCATCTATAAGCACATGCATAAGCACTAGCCAGAATGCTTTGTGACCTTTGGATATTTACTTTAAGGGCCTACAGGAAAGCTGAGGAGGGACTCTTTATCAGGGAGTGGAGCAATAGGATGAGGGGGAACAATTTTAAACTGAAAAAGGGGAGATTTAGACTAGATATTAGGAAGAAATGCTTTACAACGAGGGTGGTGAGACACACTGGAACAGGTTGCCCAGAGAAGCTGTGGATGCCCTGTCCCTGGAGGTATTCAAGACCAGGCTGGATGGGGCTTTGAGCAACCTGGTCTGGTGGAAGCTGCCCCTGCCCATGGCAGGAGGGGTAGAACTAGATGATCTTTAAGGTGCCTTCCAACTCTAACCATTTTATGATTCTATGACATTAAATTTACATTAAATAAAATCAGAATTATGGTAAGTGTGAAGATGTGGTGTGAGTTTATTCCCTTAAGTGGAACTGTGATTTCTGGATGGCCGCACTCAAAGGGTTGCAGTCAATAGCTCCATGTACAATTGGCAGCCAGTGACGAGTGGTGTTCCTCAGGGGTCCGTACTAGAACCAGTGCTGTTCAACATTTTTGTTGGAGACATGGACAGTGGGATAGAGTTCACCCTCAGCAAGTTTGCCGATGACACCAAACTCGGTAGTGCGGTCGACACGCTGGAGGGAAGGGATGCCATCCAGAGGGACCTGGACAGGCTTGAGAGGTGGGCTCGTGCAAAT